>PVJL010003025.1:36135-172009 GCA_004026885.1 Lyroderma lyra | reverse complement strand
GTGTAGGACGGGCAGGGGGGGGTGGGGCTGGGGGGCGGCCCTGGGGGTGTGCAGGACAGGCAGGGGGGGCGGGGCTGGGGGGCAGCCCCTGGGGGGCGGCCAGGTGGGCCGGCCCGAGTCCCGCAGGCCGTGAAGCTCAGTGGAAAGCTGTTGAGTGACTTGGTCTTGAACAAGAGACCAACGTGAACATGTCCTTGGTGGCACGTCGGCTGTCGTGTGAAGAAGGAATGCCACAGGGATGAGCGTGGAAGCCGAGACCAGGCTGTCATGCGGAAGGGCGACGTGGATGTTCTGCTGGCTGCATGCCTGCTGTCCACGCCCCCGTGCACCGCTTCCGACCGTGCCCTTCCGACTCCCAGCAGGGTCCAGCTGGGGTCCCACGGACGGACAGAAGGAGAGAGAAGCTGAGACGCCTGCCCCCTCGGCACCCTGCTGCCCCCGGGGCTTATTTCAGGCTGCAGGACCTGTCCCGGGGCCCTTTCTACAGCTCTCCCTCAGGACCCCAGGACCTCCCCTGTCCCTGCACCCTTCCCCTTCAGGCCCTGGGGGCTACCAGAAAAGGCGGCTATTGGCTTCAGGGCCCTGCACTCAGGCCCTCGGGGCTGGGAAGTGCTGCCTGTAACTCGGGGGAAGCACCAATGTGCGTGTGCCATCAGCTTCCTGCTCGGTTCCTCACCGACACAGGAGGAGTGAGGCCAGGTTGGGACTTGGCCAGTGACTGGGATCCCTAACGGACACTCTGTTCTGTGATGCTTCGTGTTCGTGAGGGAAGGCTTGCAGCCCCACAAAGTTAGCAAGCAATCACACACCGCTTTACTTCTTTGGAGAACCAGCATTATAAATTGGCCAAAGAGATAAAAATACCAAAATCATGGGTGTGAAGATTCAGAAAACAAAATAAGAATTCATGGTTACCAATATTTGATTCTAGGTCAATTACTAAGAGCTCTTGCTTATGTATTTGATTTATCCTTCTCATTCAATTTTTCATTTATTTAATAGGTATTTATTGCCTACTGTTTGCAAGGCACTATCTTAGGCACCAGGGATAGAGCAGAGACAAAGTCAAAATACCTTCTTTTTTGGAGCTCACACATCAGAGGAGATTCAGACAATAAACAAATCAATAATATCTTACGTGCTCATCAAACACAGCTATGGAGGAGAGAGAGTGGGACATTTCCATGAGACAGTAGGTTTTTCTTCAAAGGTAGTATTTGAAACAAGCGATGATGACGTCCACAGGGACCAGGACGTAGGAGAGAGAATGACTGGAGGCTGAGGTGGAAAATGCCAGACACTGATGAGGAACAGGGAAAGGCCACTGTGGCAGGACCCAAGGACACAAGGACAGTTGGTGACCTACGCAGTCAGGGACAAGTACAACAAGACCACTGGCCCCCACCCCGTAGAACTCTGGCTTCTATTGTGGGTCAAGAAGCCATTAGGATTTTGAGCAGAGCAGTGACAGACACGGACTTTGTGTTAAGAGGGATCGTTCTAGCTGCTATGTTGCAAACAAGGTGGCAAAGGCAGAAGGAGGAAGAACAGTCAGGCACGAGTCTAGGGCAGAGATGCTGGTGGCTGGACAAGGGTAGTCACAGCTCTGGTTGCTAAGCCGGTTAGCTACCCCAGATGAACAGGCATTGGATACACAATCCAAGTCTTGGGTTGAGAGAAGAGGTCTGAGCTGGAGACAGGGCTCTGGAGAACATCAGTATTCAAGGGCTGTCCGGAAAAAACCCAGCTGTCAATACCTCTGTTTTCATGTTACGTGGCTGGATCCTTTCCGGACAGCCCTAGTGTACGCACGAGACTGAATGAGACCATCCGGGCAGTGAAGAGAGAGAGAAGAGACGACTCTGGGGATGGGACCCGGAGGCACTGCAGGTGAGCGGGTCAGACAGGGGAGGAGGAGACGGCCAATGAGACGGCAAAGCAGTGGCCAGTGCCGCAGGAGAGAAAACCGGGAGAGGGTATGGAGACCCCAAAGCCAACTGATGTGTTGTGGATGAACCGAGTGGCACAGAACAGGCAGCAGCATAATGAATTTGGCAAAGGAGAAGGAGCCTCGAGTAAATCATAGTGTTTTAAGAATAGGCTGACCAAACGGGACGTCTGGTCAGCCTACTGACACCCTGAAATTAGCCCAGTGAGACTAGGCTGACCATACTCATCTGAAAGGGGACAGTACCACTGTTTTCTGTCCTGTTTAAAATGGGACGTCTCGTCAGCCTATTTAAGAACAAACAGAGTAGAAAGTCTGATGGAGAAAACACGAGTAGACAAACTTTTCTAATGTTCTTTGTGGTTGATGGAAAGCAGAAAAAATGGTAGCCAGACGGCATTCGCAGGTTCTTGTTTCATGGAATTTGGAGACAGGATCTTTGCATGCTACTGGGCATTATCCAGGAGGGAGAAGGAGCCAAATGATGCAGGAGAGAGCAGATGATTGCAGGAGCAAGAAGGGATGGGGGCCCAGGGCTCCACGGAGACTGGGGGTGGCAGCAGAACAGCCACACGGTCCAGTGGGAGACGGGATGGGGACAGCACGCGGAGACGTCCTCCTGACTCAGCTTTCTCAGCACAACAGGAAGTAAGGGCATGCACAAAGCAGAAGAGAGAAGGGCCATTGGAGGTCCCAGGGAGAAGAGGTCTGAAATAGTCCTCCAGGGCTCGTGGGCAGCATGAATATTCATGAACAACATTAATATTAACCTAAGGTAGATATGAAAGTAAGGCATCCTGTGAGAAAAATACAAAAGGCACGGCCATCTGAAGCTATAACAAGCGTTCCAAAGGTCCTACTGGGTGGCGTTCTCGTAAAGCCACCACAGGAGCAGCCTGTTCCGGCCTGGGTGAGGAGAGTGTGGGGGGGCAGTCGCTTAGACTGAGGGTGCAGTACAGCCTAAGGGAGTGTGGGGTTCCCATTGTCCCCGACAGCCGTGAGCGCTTCAACCAACACGCTCCCCCAACACGTGGACATGGTCGTTATTGTACGTTCTCTCTCATTTGGCCTTTCATGTGCTGAGAATGTGAAAAATAAATCTGAAACTCTACTTTCAAAAGTTTTCTCTCATAAAGTATCATGGATATGTAAAAGCCCAGCTCATAGACATAACAAGAAATAAAAATAAAGAAATAAGAAACAGACTAATGAACCCTAACATTAGAATTTAAAATGTCCTGCATGCAAATCCACTTTCCCTCCACTCTTTGGAAATGCAGTAAATAACCAGGGAGAATTTGAATTGCAAAAAGGCCAACAGATCTACATGGAAATTATACAACGAAGGAATACTGAGAAGTAATGTTGAGAAAGGAATATGAAATGAATACACGCTAACACGGAGAGACCGGATCCGGTGCAAGGTGTGTGTGAGTGTGTGTACGTGTGTGTGCCTATCTGGGGGGTTGGGGGGATACACAAAATTACTTACGTCTGTGATTTGTTCTCCCTGAACAAAAGTGAAAATATACACATTGGTTTGGTCTCGTTGCAATAGTATGACACATTGTTCCTATTTTAGTTCCAAATAACTTTTTATTTTTTTGCTCAATGGTTTTTGAAATATTTGAACAGTAAGATCAGTAAGGAGTTGCTCGGTGGAACTTCCAGGAAAGACTGTTGAAACCGGGAGATGTTGATGAATGAAAGGTTGTTAGCTTTCATCTTCTGTCCATTGGCCTTCTCCCTCTCGCTCCTGCCTGTGATGGCCTGAGATGCAGTAGCCACTCTGTGATCATGAGGACAACAGTCCCATGGCACAGCATAACTGAGCAGAAAGACAGAGGGAGCCGGATCCTGATGGCACTCTGAACTTGAAGCATCATAGGAAAAGCAAACTCCTCTTTGTTCACGCCACTTGTGATGGTTACATTTATGAGTCAACTTGGGTTGGCCATGATACCCAGGTGTTTGGTCAAACATGCCTGGATGTTGCTGTGAAGGTATTTTTTCAAGGTGAAATTAACCTTTAAATCAGCAGACTTTGAGTAAAACACCTTAACCCTCCATAGTGTGGAGAGGTCTCATCCAATCAGTTGAAGGTCTTAAGAAAAAGACTAACTTCCCCTGAAGAACAGGGAATTCTGCCAGCAAACTGCCTTCAGACTCAAGCTGCAATATTAACTCTTCCCTGAGTCTCCAGCCTGCCATCCTACCTGCAGACTTTAGACGCAAAGCCTCCACAATCATGTAAACTACTATTCCTTAAAATCTCTCTCTCTCTCTCTCTCTCTCTCTCTCTCATCTGACCATTAGAAAGTCATTATATTATACGTCAATTGGATCTCAATAAAGCTGGGGAAGAAGTCACTGCAGAACATTTAGAAGTTCAGAAAAGCAGGAGGAAGAAGACACTCCATCACCCCCAGCCCCGCAGCTACTGTGTTCTCATTACATAACCAGGAAGTAGAGGAAGTGCTTCGATGCACTATCTCTGTTTTATGGAGGTAAGTACTATTTTGGCACCCATTTTGTAGATGACAAAACTAAGAGTAAGAATCAATAAATACCTTGTCCCAGGACACACAGCCAGGAAGTGGCGAAACCAGGATAACCCTGGTCTGACTGATGACAAAGCCCCTGCACTTAGCTGCTAAGCCACCTGGTAGGTGACAGGCTGTGTTCTTTAAGAACAAATTCGCTGACACAGCACTGGAATGTGACAGGCAGCCCTCAGGGAAGCACAAACAGTAAGTGCACATTGCTCAGCATGGGGACAAATCAAGATTAGGGCAGGAAAGTGCCACTAGCTCTCTTGTCCAGGATGGCATTTTAACTCGAGAGGAAGCCGAAGGCTCTTCCGTCTCAGCTACTCCTGCTAATCCCGCCTTTTACAGCAGGTAAAAATATCCCTCCCGTCAGGCACCCTGAGGTTGACCTGTAGAAGCCTGGGTTTTTCCAGTTCAACCTGCCTCTTCTTCCGTGATCTCACTTCGTGTTCCCTGCAGCCCTCTGAGTCAAGAAGGACAGGTGTTATCAGCTCCATTTCCCAGGTGAAAAACCGGAGCCCTGGAGAGGGTAAGCGAGCTGTCCAAGGTCACACAGCAAATTAATGGCATGAGCAGGACCAGAAGTATATCTCCTAACGTCCAGCCCAGCGCACTTTCCACCACCTCTGCTCCCTCCACCGGTCACTTCCACCGTTCCTGCTGGGGTCAGAGTGGATGGGGCACACTGTGAATGCCTTGGGGTAAAGCCGTCCAATCTTGGTAGGAAAATGTGCTCCCATGCACGCATGCGCACACACACACGCTAAACACACTGCAATTGCATCTGACGGAATGCTCTGATAACAGTCTTTCCAGAAACGGAGCCCAGAGGGTCAATTTCGTCACGAAACGAGATTTCCTGGGCTGTGGGTGGGTCAGTGGGCATGTAAGTGGACGGGCTGCATTAACAACGCGATGGTGCACTGCAGGGTGGCCGCTCTTTTAACTGTCACTGCCATCTAGCAGGGACAACGCCAACCGAGCTGGGAAAGAGGCATGCCCAAGAAAGATCGTGGAGAAAAGTTTCATCGTAAACCTTCTGTGACTTTCTCTTTCTAAATGGCAGGGGATTAAAACACAGTTCTCTGGGAATAACCAACGAATATTTTCACTCCTTCTGTGTAACACTTGTACAGAGCAAGGGGGTACTGATTACAGAGAAAAGAAAGGAAATCCAGGATGAGAGTATGGTCACAGTCAGTCTCGCCACAGAAAGAACAATGGAGGTAACATTTTCTGCTTTGTCCATTTAGCTTCCAGGCTTCCAGGGTTTTCGAATGGAACACCGGCTTTTCCTGAGCGAGGCGTGTCGTCAGGGGTCTGCGTCAAGGGCACCGGCCTCAACAAAGCCCGAGACAGCTCCTCTTCTCCCGGCCGCTATGATGGACGGACATCAGAAGGCAGAGAGGGATTTAAAGCTCAAAGACAAAGGCCTGGCGCTGGGAAGAAGTTCCCAGGAAACTGAACCGTGAGGCTTCCAAACACGCTGCCAGAAGCAGCGCCGGTGACCTCTCATCCAGGGAGAAGCAGCACTCCGAGCCGTACTGCCTAGAAGGACATGACCCTGAAAGTCACCAGAAAACCTCAGACGACGGTTTTGCTGCCGCATTAGCAAAAGAAGTTTAGGAAGTTTCGCTACCAGCAGGCCAGTCACCTCCTCAAAAGGGAACGTGCCGCAAACTCACGGGCGTTCCGTGGACCAAGTGGCCTCGCAAAGAAAAATTCACATCAGTGTGCAAAGCCGAAAGGCAAATCGCGCCAAGAACGGCTGAAGCCCACCCATTCTGGCTGGGGCGGGGGCCGCTGAGGGAAGAGCCAGGGAAAAGGGAAATCAAACAGGCTTTCACCAATAATCCTGAAGTCCACGTGAGCCAGCACGCAACCATGTCACAGAGAGGAAACGCAATCCAGGACCCAGAAAGCTCACGTTTTTACTTAGAGACATGTCAAAATGCAGAACGAAGGGGCCGTTCTTCAGCACAGGAAACCCTACAATTATGTTCTTCCCTTGGCTGCCTCCCTCAAGTGGGGAGCAGCTGGCTCCCTCCTGGATCTTACCAGAACACTCTCGATATCCACCAGGGCCACTCGTCCTGCTCACTGCCTTCATCTCTCAGGTCGTCATTATGTATAGCACTTCCACACACCCTCTCAAGGTCCTTCGAGTCCTTCCACTTTCTTTAGTTGTGAGAAGACCTGCGAGTTTGCCAAGGAAGTGTAAATGCTTCCCGTACAGGAGCCAGGGAAACGGCGAAGATCGTGGTTAGCCACACGTAATAATTTCACCCTGTAACACACTACAGTTCGTCACTTCGCATTCCATTGTCTCAGACAAACTCAAACACCAGCCCTTTCACAGAGGAGCCTCTCCCGATGGCAGAGGAGAAATTCAAGGCTCCAAGGGAGGGACTCTGTCGGACTCCACAGATCATGGCCTTCCTACAACATCAAAGAGAATGACAGGAACTAGGGTGACATTATTTTCCCACATCATTCTGACCAAGTCAACAAATGTCACCATGTGCCAGGCACTGGGTTAGGCAGTTGGAACACGGAGATGAAGAAGTCAAGATTCTTGTCCTAAAAGAGGTCACAGTCTAATAGTGTTTCTCAAACTGCATTCCTTACAACCCAAGCATACCCTGGATAAACAATTCCATAGCCCAAATATTTTAGGAAAAGTGGCATAGTAAATACCCTTTTAAACAGTTTCCCACACCCATCGTAATCCTAAATTTAAAAAAAAAAAAAAAAAACTTTCTTGACTCCAGCTTTTCCCAAGTTCAATTTGTCACTGACCCATTTGCCTTGCAAAATTAGTATCTTCAGATGAACTTACAAATGTTAACAGAGAAAGATTCTACCCTTAGCTTAAACAACTAGAAAAAGAACTGGATTTTTTAAAGATAAAGTAAGGATAATAGAAGTATTTCCATATCAAGTACACTGTATTTTAACCAAAAAGGTAAGTGAACCTAAACGTTCTCATTGCGATGAGAAAGTGAGCCACGAGGACAGCGAGGCTGGCGCGGGCGTCCGTTTTGCTTGGGTAGGAAGTGGGGCAGGGACGCAGTTTTCAGGGACGTTGGAAGAAATGGTAGTAAAATCAAATCCTTGGTACACACCGAGGTGACCGTCAGGAAAACTCCTGGCCTCCCGCGAGGGGGTGGCGACAGGTCAGCAGGCAGCTCTGTAACATGGTTCTGCACACGGCCGGCCACACTGTCGGTCAGCGGCTATTTCCGCACCAGGCCAGGTCCTAGCAGTGAGCTTCTGGGCACAGCACCTGGCTGAGCCACCAGCCCGCTTCTCGGGGCCCCCTCGTGCCTCCCCGACATGCCTCACACCCTTTAATCAATTCCCCTTCCAGGCAGAGCAGTGTCCGGTGCTTGCCGCTCCTCCCCTGACCATATTCTCCTTCTCCCACTTCCGGCAGCCAGGCAGGTCGCTGCTTCAGCCATCTGCAACCTAACGGTTCCCTCTCTGGAAACTCTAATCTGGAGTATTTTCTGTGGAATCTCCACTGCCCTCCTTTCCTCCAGACCTTTAAGTAGTCCATGAGACTGAGGCCTGGTTCTAGAACCCCACTGGCGTTCAACTCAGTCTCCTTTCTGAGCCTCAGGCTTGGCCTGTTTATTGCATGAAATGTACTTTTCTGTCCATCAACATGGCAGCATCTGTGGCTGAGTCAAAAGCCGAGCACTTCATCTATCACTTGAGCTGTAAGGACATCTCTGGACAAACCAATGCCTTGAACCCAGCATTTGTCCCTTCATCTATCCCATTCCTCACCAGTCATATGGCTGCTTCTTTGGGGCACGCTTTGCATAGCTCTTCCAAAGTGGTAAGAAATCTGCTAGCATGTCCAAAACAGGAGCCAAGCAATCTGTGTGTGAAAGCAGGCAAGAGAGCTAGAAACCGTGTGACTCCCCAGCTTGGGGAGTGACTGTAACTCAGACCAATTGTATGGGCATCCGTAACATGCACGTGCATACATACACACACACACACACACACACATACACACACACACACCCAAGAGAAAGGTCTCATGCCTTCTCACACTACCAGTTGAAGAACACAGGAACAATCTAGGCCACTAAAAAAAGTTGCTTAAAAAGTACTAGAGAGAAGAGTTTAAACAGTCATCTGAGGGGACGAGAAAAAGCACATTTCTTCATGCAGTAATTAAAAAAAAGATTTAGATCCGCTGTGTGAATTCCCAGAGAATCCTACTTAGCCCCCTTCTCTATGTCAAAGCAAACTTAGTTTCACATCACTGGTGCTTCTCATTTATATTAATGCTAAGGATTTATTTCTTACGCAAAATGGTTCATTTTTACATTAAAAAAAAATCACATTCTTCTCCTTCAAAAATTTTCACTAAGCCAAGGTGTCACGGAGCTGAAAATCCACAGACACCATCTTGGCTTTCTCCCGCAGGAAACTCAGGAGAGAGCCCAAACCAGGCACCAGCGGGCCGGCGCAGGCACCACCGACAAGACCCTAACCATGAGCGAAGCGGAAGGCCCGGCTGGTATACAACAATGTACAAAGAGTTCTGCTCTGACCTCAGGTGGAACCAGTAAGTCTGTCTGGACTGGACCATGGCTGTCTGTGGTCTGGAAGCCACATTCTTAAAATAACAACAACAAAAAGTTGCAGTTGAGACACAGAGTGATTTTTGTCCCCATGATGTATCCACAGGACCTGGGTTACTGATCATCTAGTACCCAGGAGCACGCAGATTATCACTGACATGAAAACGAAACCTAGAGGCGATAGACCATGTGGATCGCTCACATCTCAATTCTATTTAGTTACTTAGGCACCATCGAGTCATAACATAAGTAGGAAAAGTCACTAACTAACCAGAACAAAATTACCAAGTTACCTATGGAATGCCATGAGAAAATAATGAGAGAATGTCAAGAACGAAAAAAATTAAACTCTAATCAGATATCTGAGGCAAAAAGATAGCAATTAACAGTTATGACCTACACAGTAACACCCAAATCAAAGAAATGTCAAAACAGTCAAAACCCGACAATTAACCCAAGGTCAAAACCCACAGTAGCTATTTATTGGTTCGCCCTCTCGCTCTATGTCCAATTAAGCCCAAACATCTCCTTAGACTTAATTCCCGGATCATATGGGTGTCTTAATACCTTTCAATGCAATTGTCTTGATTGCTAAGGAAACACTCCTTGCTCATTCCAATCACTTTATTAAATCATTCTCCCTTGTGTGTTCCCCTAGCTAACATTTGCGTGTCACTAAAGCACTTCTGTTTCCCTTGCATCTCAGCCCTTAGATGTCGGTGGCCATCGGGTATTTTTTCTTTTCTCTCATAAATTAAACCACTGCAGCATCTTGCCAATGACCTGGCTATTGCTTTAAGACTTCTGTGTCACGTGAGCTTCCCCGAGCTCTCTAATTAAGCCACAGTATCATTGCTCCTCTGCTTTACAAGATAATCATCTAATTCCCTTCAGTTAAACTATTCGGCCTTTGGCCTTATGGTTTACTCACTTGGGAACTAGATCGCAGCTGCCCAGACGGAAGCTACTGTGGGTTATTGTGATGTGTTACAAGTTTAGTGACGCCAAACAACACCAGCCCCACCGCTAGCTTTGCACCATCTCCTCTCACATAGCTATATCCTCCTTTCGCCTTCAATAACCTTCTTGATGAGCATGTTTCCAAGTGTTTCTAAACTCATTCCTCTTGTTGAATCAAAACATGCCTCCTGGAATGCTGCTGTTCAATTTTAAGACTAAAATTTTCAGTCTGGGTTTGCAGTTTCATGCGTGGTGGGTAAGCTTAAGAAAGATGTGGAAATGGTAGAATTATCTTCATGATGACATGGTAGTTGACAGAACCAAGTACATTTTATAAAACTCTTTCACATACCTGATTTCATCTGATCCCTAAGAAGACTCAGACAGCTGGGCAGAGTAGATACTACTGTGTCCATTTCATTGATTAGTGGTTTCCAAACTGTGTCAGTGCACACCAAGCCCATATGAAACTGTTTAAAGCAACATAGTTCCTTTTATGTCATTTCTTTTTTCTTTCTTTTTCTTTCTTCTTTTTTGTTTGTTTTAACAAAGGGTATGCTGGCTTTTAAATAGGGGGAGTTTGAAAACCTGTACTATAGAGGAAGGACTTGAAGTGCAGCATGAAGTGAGTTTACGAATGTCAAACAATGAATGATTCAAGCATGAACAACAGCCCAAGTTGCCTGCCTCCATGGACCACTGTTTGATTCCAGTATACTCATCTTCTCTTAAAGGAAGAGCATCAAAAGAACAGGGAATGCATTTGTGAGCCCGTTTCAGCAGTTCAATGTACTTTTAAGTAGTTTTCTTGCTGATTGTCTAGAGCTGTGGGCTCTAGACAAGCTAGATCTCTCATTGATCCATTACGCCATCCCTTTAACAGTGAGTTCACCCTATGCGCATCACTACAGGACACTGCAGACCCAAAGGCACACAGAAGGACCAGAAGGCTGTTTCCACGCCGGTCAAGAAGCACACTAGTGCAGCATCCATGAAATAATTAAAGACCCAGAGAAAATCACTGAAAATGTACAAATGGCAAAGAGGTATCAAGTCTTCAGGAAAGAAAGATTAACAAGGACGTTAATACTAAAAGAGGAGAAAAGCAGGGAAAGCATCACCGGAAACAGGGCCCATCCATCCACAGTTCTTCACTACTTTTCAACTTACAAGGAGACCAATTTACAGCTACTTGACCTCTAGGGCCCACACTCCCCACGTGTGAACTTCATGTGCTATTGCCGGTCCTCTCTCGTTTGCAAAGTCTACGGTGAAAACACCACCCGACAAAAGACTTCAACAGCTCTTAGAAAACCTAAGGTCTTTGCAGATGCGGACATGGTGACTGGGACCTTTGGTGCCGAGGGAGAAGGTAAGGACCGGAGCAGCCGGCTGCGCTGATGGGATGCACAGCCCAGCAGAAGCCCCCGAGCCCCTGAGTGCCATGCACCCCCGCGGCGGGGAGCGCCTCCCTGACGCCCTCAGCCAGCATCCTCGCTCCACAGCGGGCAGCTTCGCTCTCTGCTGCATCTGATGTCTGGTGTCTTCGGGTTTTCCCCCCAGAGAAAAGCACAGCAACTGAGCAATTCCCCAGGCACCAGGGGGCAGAACTGGAGAACTGACAGAAAAGCAGGATTCCCTTCCTTTCCCGGGCCTCTGGGTTGTGCGGCTGCATCCTGCCGTGGCAAAGGGCATGATGGTGATTTCAACTCAATTGAAAGCAACAAGTACAGGGTCCAGCAGAAGTAACGCCCCTTTTTAATAGGCCAGTAATCTCCGCCAAGTCTTTAATTAGCAAGGAATTCCGTAACATAACAATATCACACTCAAGCATGCTGCAGGTGACCTGTGAGGCGAAACGCTCAAATCGATGTCCATCTCGTACGAGACATTCACGTGCAGGGTCTGACGTTACTTCTGCCGGACCCTGTATTTGCTGAGAATTTACCGTGAGCTTAGTCGGGACACTGGTGCTGTGGGAGACAGAACCAAATGAAATCTTCCCTTCCCCCCAGAAGCAAATAACTTCATGCTCCAAACAAAACCAACACACAGGCAACAAACAGGAACAAAAGAAACCACAAAGCCCTTTTCACGATTAGTGACAAACAGTGGGACTATCTATGGGGAGAGAGAAGAAGAATTCAAGATCTTATTTTGGGTGTTCATTGTGTATGTTTTCTAACGTTTTTCCATTTGACATGAATTAGTATCAAAATCAGAAAAAAATTATATAGATACATATAGATTAGATTAGATAGATATAGAGAGATGGGGGCTGTCCGAAAAAAAAAATCCAGCCAAAAATGCCTCTATTTTTCATATTACATGGCTGGAGACATTCCAGATAGCCCTTGCATGTATGTATGTGTATATGTGTGTATGTATGTATGATTCATATATATATATATACACACACACATATATAAATCACACACACACACACACACACACACATAAAAAATATGGGCTGTCCTGAAAGTCTCCAGCCATGTAATATGAAAAATAGAGGCATGTATGGCTGGATTTTTTTTGTACAGGCCTTGTATATCTATTAACTACAGTAAAAAGTAAGACAGCTCTGGGCTGAATCCTAGGCCTGCTTCCTCCTAATAACTTGATGTCAGGCTAGTTCCTTAACCAGCCAGTACCTAAAACTTCTCATCTATAAAATCCTTGCATAAGGGACGCAGCAGGTGTTTTCTGTTAAGAGGGCAAGAAATGAGGATCATGACCCACAAGTAACTTATGATTTGAAAAAAAAAAAATCTTTAAATTGTATAAGCTTACTTCATTAGCATCTTAAACTAAAACTGCTAAAGTTGCTAAGTTATCCATAAGGATTTCAGGAAGAAATGCAGTGTAATATGTTTAAGAATAGGGATGGTTCAAACTCCAGCTCTGCTATTTAGCAGTAACTGACCTCAAATAATGTCCTGCATCTCCCTGAGTCCCAGTTACTTCCTCCATAGCATGGGATAATGATAGAACCCACCTCGTAGGTGAAGTGAGGACAATGCATGTCAAATGCCATCATGGTACCTGGCACAGTGATCATCTGTGTAATCAATGCTTACACACAATTACAGTGATCGTCTGAAAAGGCGGGTGTCGTTTCAGATGACCCGGAGAGAAGACAGGCATGAAGAGGTACCTGGCCTTTTCATCTTGGTATCATCAGGGTCCGTCACGAAGTAGCGGTCTGACAAACTGGTGAATCAACAATGGAAGAGAGAATGAATGGGCCGATCTTCCCATTCTGCCGAGGGCCATGTCTACACATCACCACACCGGCGTAGACCAAAACAAAGAATGCATTTTTAAGGGCCTAAATTCAAATCAATGAGTTTAAAAATTAATCCAGTTGAGCGCGTTCTCGGCACTGATTCGGTAAGGGGCAGGAGAAACCAGGGGCATTGCTACAGCTTAAAAATACCACACGGTTAGGCAACGTCTAGTGAAAATGTGATGCCACTGGGAAGAATCAGAAGGGTTTCCTCCATCTCTCAGGATCCTGGTAACCATCTTTAAAAGAAATGTCAGGTTTGTACACTTGAAACTAGAATAATATTATATGTTACCTATATTTTTTCTAAAAAAAAGAATCAGAGACTCTTAAGAAGTGAGGGGAGGGGGGATGAGCACCAAGGACCGTGACCCCATCCAAGAAGGAAGATTCCAGAGGATGAAGGTGGTCCCCTGGGTGGATCACAGGGAACAGCAAGTGCAAAGGCAGAGAAGCCAATGAGCATGCTCTGTAGAAGCCAAGCAATCCCGTCATGCTGAAGCTCAGAGTGAAGGAAGGGAGCAGCCAGAGCTAAGGCAAAAAGGACAGGCTGACGTCTGCTGTGACCTGTGCGTGATGTGCTAACTTTATCCTCATGGCTACAGCTGTTTCAACTCTCAGATTCATTCTGATTCATTCTCAGTGGGCAGAATTTCATTTTACATGAGACAGTTCTGAGGCCAGGGAACTACGATAAATGGATTGGCTTCCACCAATTGGGCCCACCGTTGAGGAGACGGCAACAGGGAATAGAATCTAAGGTAGCAACATCATCCAATTACCATCATTTGTTTCAACAGCTCCTAGCAACAGTCCTTTAGCTGGTTTCCAATATGTTGTCCTCATAACCAACGCGATACCTGAGATTCTCGATCAGACATCTTTGCACGTACCAGGTCTGGGCAGGATAAATTCCTGGAAGTGGAGTCCTAAATCAAAGGGTGTCTGTTCTTGTAACTCCGACAGACACGACCACCTTGTCCTTCAAAAGGGCTGCACACATTCACACCCACAGCAGCTCTGAGACGGCTCACTCCCATACACCCTGCATGTGTACTGTCAACCTTCCCTGTATTTTCAAAGTTCAGTTTGACGACAGTGTGGTTGATGGACAGGAGGCAATAAGAGTAGAGGTAACAACAGTAGTTATGAAGTTACACAATAAAAGGGAGACACGATCAGGACCTGAACTACAGTAGCTGCCATGCTTCTGAAAAACAGAGTTGGGATCAAGACACGCATGTTCTCAGGACGCTGTGGCAAAGAAAATGGTAGCTATTTTGAAATTTTTGCTCTGAGAAGGCTTCATTTTGACAAAAGCTTAAAAGACACAAGGATTATTAAGACTGTTATTAAGACTGTTCCCATTCTAAGTGTCCTTCAACAGGTCATTGCATAAAGATGTGGTACAGAGACACAATGGAATACCACTAGGCAACAAATTTCATCAAAAAATGATGAAATCCTGCCACTTGCAACAGCACGATAGGTCTTGAGATTATCACATCAAGTGAAATAAGCCAGACAGGAAAGGACGAGAAGTGTATGATTTCACACTCGTGTGGGATAAAAGAACAAAGAGCAACAAACAAACAGAACAGAAACTCACCAACACAAACAGCATGGGGGTTACCGAGGGGAAGGAAGTGGGGGATAAAGCGGGAGTGGGGGTCAAACACATGGTGACAGGAGAACTGACTGGGTGGTGAGCACACGGCGCAACCTCCAGATGGTGAGTGACAGAGTGGGACACTCGGGACACACGAGGTTACTAGCCAATGTCACCGCAGTAACTTAAATAACTAAAGAGCCCGTTTAAAGAAAGCGAGCAGGGAGGAGAGGCGGGAGGGGGGAAGGAAACACGACAACAAAGAAAGAAAACGAGACTCGGCGAAGAGCACGTCTCCCCATCCCAGAGCCGTATTTTCCGCCCCAGCCCCGGGCCCCGCACACGCACACACTGTGGAACGTTCTGGTCTGTCGGCATCTTCTAGCTCCAGTTCCCGTCCACGGGGTGGGGGATGGGAGCCCCAGGGAATGACCCACGTGGGTGAGCTCTCGTCACAGATGTAGGAGGAAGGGCCTCCCTACTCCGGAAAACACACACTTGTCTCAGTGCCGCCGCCCCACCTCGGCGAGGAGGAGGAAGTGAATCGGCTGAGCCCCCCACCCCCCACGGCCTCTCCCTGCGTCCTGCCCGCGCCCCCGAGCACCGCCCCCCCGGGGCCCGCTCAGAGGCGCCCTCCTGCGCCCTTCAGCCCGGGTTGGGCGCCGGCTACACGCTGTAGCAGCCCGCGCAGGCCAACCGCAGGGAGGGGACCCTGTCGTCACCGGGTGACGGGGCGGATCAGCATTTGACATCGCGCACGCGGTCCGTCTGCCTGCTGCCTGGAGACCGCGCCACCCGCCCGGAACGGACGCGAATACGCTCACGGCCACCTGCCGCGGCTGCCCGGCTTTCGCGGATGCCCGACGTGTGGGTGCGCCCCCGCTGAAATGCATTCTCAGCCCCAAAATCAATACTCAGGGCGCGTTGGGGCCACCCGGAAGCATGCGCAGAGGGATTAAAAAATGTGTCGCCGGACACACCCGCTCCCAACGAGGTCAGAAAAGGGGGACGCTGGCCCTCCCTGTTCCGGTTCTCACCCTGTAAGTGACTGTCCTCTCTGTGGTCTGATCCGCGCATGTTTTTTCACATTGCTGTGCTGTTCGTGGGTGATTTGGAAGTTAACAATGGCCCTCAGGTGTACTGCGGAGGTGCTGTCTACTGCTCCTACGTGC
Organism: Lyroderma lyra; assembly: GCA_004026885.1. Classification (NCBI taxonomy): domain Eukaryota; kingdom Metazoa; phylum Chordata; class Mammalia; order Chiroptera; family Megadermatidae; genus Lyroderma; species Lyroderma lyra. The sequence continues at coordinate 155,884 of PVJL010003025.1, read as the reverse complement.
GAGGAAGCCAGCGAAAATGCAGGGACCTGCCACGCGTCGGGCCGGCTCGGGTCACAGCTCTGCGGGCTGGGAGCTTAGCCGTAGCGAGTCAACACCACGCGAGGGCTGTCCGGAGAGCATCCAGCCGTGTAATAGTAAAATAAGAGGCATTCATGGCTGGATTGTTTTCCAGACGGCCCTCAAATATGACATAATGTGTCTTTAAACAAAAAAACAAACAAACAAAAACATAAAACAAAGTTATATATTAATCAGTTAACAAAAAGTTATGGCTGCTGGCTCGCAGGACTTAACCCGGTATTTCCTCTAAGACCAATGGTTTGGTATTCACTAATTTGATGTTTGTGGAGATTTACAGAACATAGTACTGTGAAAACTGAGAATCAACTGCATAGATATTGAACATATGTATGTGTATTTAGCATCTGTGTGTGTATATGCATATGTACATGTTTAGTAGTTCTCAGCCATTTTGGAGTCATAAAACCTGTTTTCAAGTTTGGAAAGACATGGATACTGGCACGTCCGCCGCACAACTCCAGGGTAGCGGTGGGGGTGTGTTGGTATTCACACTGTAGTCTGAGGAAAAGTTCCCACCCCAAAGAGTTGTTCAGCATGGTGACACTTCATACAAATACACAGACACACACACGGGCATATGATTCTGGGCACTTACGGCCTTCTGTCATGTGCTGAGGTTAAAACCCTGGCAGATACAGACACGAGTTTCAAGACAGGTGGAGGTTCAAATACATAGACAAATAAATTCGTATCATATAGAGCACAATCGAGTTTACTTCAAATGTTTTATATCGATTGAGCTTAAAATCATTTGCATTTCACCCACTAATAGCTAACACTACACAATTCCAAATTATATGCACCCACAGAAGAAAGATAACTCATTATGAAGCACTGACTTAAGACATTCCTTAAAGTGAAGTGAATACAGGCAAAAGACCAAAAGTTGACTAACAGCCACATATATGTGCATGAATATTGAAGTTACCCTGTCCCATCTGCGTGATGAGCAGGAGTATCAATTTAAGCATCTTTCACATCGAGGTCCTTGGAGGTCAGTCACTCCTAAGAACCCGACTCTGTGTCCTCTGAATAACAGACAATAGATCTTAGTAAAGCTTCTAATTAGATTTGTTCTTTGAGGATGAAAATAGAAAGAAAAAGGAAATCCTTGTAAATGAATTTCTGTGGAAATTCTGATAGTAACTAGAACAATTGCATCATTAATAATTCAATGCTGGCTGAAAACTATACAATTTTGAGTGATTTACACAGGCCAGAGCTGGCATATGTTGGGCCACAGGTAGATGTGAGGTCACCAAGAAACCACTTCACAGTTTTCCCAGAAGTGTCAAGTCAAAAAGGTCACTTGTGGTATAAAATCTTTTGGATTAGTCTTTTAAATCAATGCATAAATTAAAGATAATTTACATATAAATAGGCTAATACTCTGGCTTTGAAATTAAATGAATTTTTAAAAGATTTAAGTAACTGCAGGAAAGGTCAGTTAGGCATTAACTATACATAATGTGATTTTTGAAAACTACCTGTCTTGTTGGTTAATTAATATTTTATATTCATTGTCAGTGTTGTTCTAAAAATTACGTGCATAATTAGCAATGCACCAAAGTCAAAGAAAGGCTCCAAAAATTAAGGAAAAACCTACCTTACAAAGCAGAATTTGGAAGGACAACTCTAGCATGTGGACATGAAAATAGTCAAAACTGACCTTTGCCCACATAGTAATACGCATCAGATTCAAATATATCACAACATGTTCTAAATAAGCATGGCACCATTTCAGCGAAATTTACTTTGACATTTAGCTTCACCGACACATTGTAGCTTTTCCAAAACACAAAAGCTGTCTGGTCTATGAGGTAGCCGTGGGGGACCAGGGCCATAACCTGTACTCCCAATTTGCCTTTCTGGAATATAAACCTAGAGCTCTGTTCCACTGTGATGAAGGGATAGAGCAGAGCTTCTCAAACACCACCCCTCTTATGAACACAGTGTACCATAAAAGCTGCGGGGCCCCAGAACAGACAGGCGCAGCACAGGGCATTCTGGGGACAGAGAAACTATTTTGTGTGACACTGTAATGGTAGATACATGAGAGAATGAATTTGTCAAAACGCCTGCTACTACATGGCCCTAAAAGCGATCCCACTATAAACGAGGGACATCAGTTCACAACAGTGTTAACTAAATTATAACAAGTAGTTTATCAATTGTAACGAAGGTACCAACACAAGAAGTTAACAACAGAGGGGCGGCGGGCTGGGCGGAGTGGGTACATGAGAACGCCACACTTTCTGCTCAGTTTTTTCTATAACCTGAAAACTGCTCTAGAAAATAAAGTCCATTTTTTTAAAATGGTGGGCCAAGTGTAATAATACACTCCAAGACACGTTCTTCAGAGAAATCGTTCACAAACTGTACTCAGAGGGCCCTGGCCAGCCCTAGGAAATGACTCACTGACCACTTGGTTTGGGGGGGGCGGGGTTCAGGAAACGGAGCAGAAGGGAAGGGGGAGCAAGGAAGAGGCAGCCTCCACTTTCACCCGTGTTTCAAACACCACAACTCCCCTCTCACCTGCTGTGCATATGGTTTTTCCGCATTGGAGTCCATTAAAGAAAGGACTCCTCAGCTAAAGAAAGAAGACATGAAACCCACTGACATGTGCATGACAAAATGCCTGGCTATTAATCCCACACACGAGACCCTGAGCTGCTGAATACATATTTAACTCCACTTCACCCCTGACCATCATGACAACCAAGATGGAGTGAAGCTAAGTGAATACCTTGGAGGAAGTCCAGCTGATCAGTACTTACTGGGCATCAACCAGGCACCCAGGGCTCTGCCAGCATATGCAACAAATTTGGGAGGTACCAGGGGAATACATAGCATAGTTCCAGCCCTCAAGAAGCTTATAATCTTACAGAAAAGATAAAACTAATACTTATTACAAAATATAAATACAATAGCATATAGCTGAGATACCCAATACCCAACTGAATGAGCTGAACACAGTCTTCGGGGTCTGTCAAGTATCAAGTGACAACCCTGAATGACGTTAAGAATATGACTGAGAACTCGCCAATGCCCAGTTACGTCTCATTTTCCGAAATCCTCATTTCCCTTTAAAAAGACAAAGTGAACATAAACAAAGCCAGACCATCGGAGGTGGGCAGTGTCCTTACTGAAAGACGTTTGTAAAAAAGAAGAGAAGCAGAATGGAAGCCAGGCTTCCCTGTTTTGTCTTCAATTGCATAGATGCCTCTTCTCAACATCAGTGTCTCCCCATCAGTACGCACGAATGAATTCATTCCCAAGATCTCACAGGTGGCAGGCTGGTCCCAAAGGCACAGTGGGCCGAAGATTTAATGACCTCTCTCAGGGGCTACTGGGAGATGTCCTGACAGCAGAAACAGCAGCTTCTGATCAAGCTGGCTTCCAGCCTAGGACTTCGGCAGCCTACTTGTGCAGAGATAGCCACCTTGGATGGGGTTTCCCATGTGACACCCCGCATGACACTAAGGAGACGACACTTGGCTCTTCGTGACAGCGGCGGGGATTCTTTTCAAGTTTGTGTGTGCTGTGCTAGAAATTACTCTGTTTGTGGGTATGAGAATAACTTTCCATGTGTATGGATGTGTACACACACACACACGCACACACACACACACGCACACGCACACACACACACACAGTATGTTACAGTTAAAACAATGCTGTTGACACCCACTCACATCCAGAGAAATTTACAGTTCTCAACACAAGCACACATTCAGGATAAAGACAGAAGAGTTAAAAAATACTTCGACGACTACGAGAACAGAGAGAGAGCCTGGGAAGCATCTGCAGGACAGCATTGCTGGTTCACACTGATGACCAGCAGGTCTGTTGCAAAGGACAGACTGGGAGATCCACCTTGATTAAAAATGCAAAGACGCAGTACCCAAATGACATGCTTTATCTGACAATGAACTCTGGACTCAAAGGCACCGGTACAATCTAGGAGCCAAGTGCTTTTTGGTAATTCACTCGCTCACCGAGGCCCACTACTATGGAATCCTCATACAGGACCCTCCTAACGTGGGCAAAGTTCTTTAGAGCCCTTAGCAATTCCATCTGGAGACTATGCGTCAATACCAGCATCTCCTTTAAGGTTCTTCTTTCCCTGGGAACTGATAGTGGGTGTTTTATGAGACGAGAGCCAGCAGCTTTAGGAATGTGCAGAACACATTAGCTAGGAGCCACTGGAGGTGGGCTTAAGTACGGACCGGAAAACGCACGGTGGGGCTGAAGCTAGCGAGCAGGTGCACTTTCACTAAAACTAGGAGAGCAGAGGCTGAAGTCAGGCTGAAAATCGAGATGAAAGATTCCAGCGTCTCTAAGGCACAAGGAGGCCCAGCGGGAGGAAGCCAGGGCTCACCTCCCTGCTGCCTCAAAATCATCTGATCCAACTGCATGTTCGGTGTGTTACATACACACACACATATGACCACAGGACATGTAAAGACGTCTTTGTGAAAACCTGCAAATTCAAAGTGGAATCCAAACGTCCTCTGTCTCAATGAGATGCTGAGAAGAACATTCGTGGTGTAGGAAGTGGGTGAGGAAGGAAGGGCTCCTGAGAGACTGCGGAGGGAGCGGCCGGAAGCCGGGCACAAAAGAGGGCAGGGAAGGCGGTGGGGTGCAGTCCTGTGAAGGGGGTGTCCCCGTGGGGCACGGGACCTGGGCTTTCCCACTTACTCACCCATCAATCATCGTAAGGGCTGCTCCTCCAGCTGGCAGCGAAGAGCCTGGCAGGTGCAGCTGGCCGGGGCTCACACCCACGGTGCCCGGGGCCTGAGGGCCTCTGGGTGCTTCTCCGGCACTTCCTATGACAACAGAGCGACCCATGGCCCGTATCTCCCTGATTTTTAAAAACAGAAGTGAGGGCAGATGCCAATACTCTTTCGATAATATAATAAATTTATATTCACTGACTTCTAGTGTAAGTGTTCACAGTGAGAGCATGAATGAGATTGACTTATAGTTTTCTATTTCGTGGTGTCTTTGTCAGGCTTTGGCATCTATGTGGTTTGCTTCAAAAACCACATCCGCACTTTTCCTTCTTCGTTTGTGCTATGGACCATCTCGTTTATTTCTATCGTTCTCTGATAATGTAGTACACGTATATAGCATCGAATTCAAAAAGTTCAGCAGGGCGCGCACTTACAAATACCTGCCTCCCACCTGGCTTCCAGCCACCTAGTTTCCTTCCCCAGAGGGCATTATTCTTACCAGTTGCTTCTGTGTTCCTTTACAGATAGTATACACGCACACGCAGGCACGCACGCACGCGCACACGCACGCACACGCACGCACACATGCACGCACACACACGCGTATTCACTCGCATGCGCGCACACACACTCACTCAAACGGTGGTGTAACAGCCACAGTGTTCTGCATCCTGCCTTTTTCCTCCTGAACGTATTTGGAAATCGTCCCGTAGCCGCACACAGAACCCCTGCGTGTGAGCGATGGCTGCACAGGATTCCGTTCTGCAGTTACAAAATCAATCTTCCCAGCTCCCGTTTTAAATGGGATTATCGTTATCTGTTCCTTCCAAGATCAAACTAATTTGCCTCCGAAAGCAAAAAGGCGTGGGGGTGTTTCAGATCTTTGATAATTTCCTCAGATTTTTTTCGATGTTATTACAGGTTTTCTGTTTCTTCTTGGGTAAGTTTGGATAACCTGTTCACCTATAAAAAAATGCATTCCATCAAGATTTTCCAAGTTAGGTGCTAAACACTGTGCGAAGGCTCTCCTTTGGCTCTTTGCACTGCTTCCTTAGCCATGGTTTCTTTCCCCCTTGTCACCCCTAATTTTGTTTTCCTGCTCCCTACCTCTTCTTTGATTAGGCTGGTGAGTGGATTATTTCATTGTTTAACATCCTTTTCAGAGAGACGGCACTTGGGTTTTTGCATGATACTTACTGGATTTGTTTTTAAATACGAAAGTTTCATTTCTGACTGTCATTTGATTCTTCCTGCCGCTTTCCTCTTATTTTGCTGTTCTTTCCTTAAGTCAGATGTTCACTTCCTTTATGCAGTGGACTGAATGTGACCCCGAAATTCACATGTTAGAACCTAATCTCCAAAGTGATGGCATCTGGAGGTGGGGATTTAGGGAGGAGATCACATCACAACAGTGGAGCCTCCTGTGTGGGAGCAGTGTCCTTATAAGAGAGGCCCCAGAGAGCCCCCTCACCCCTTCCTGCCCCTGAGCAAACTGCAAGATCACATCCGTGAACACGGAGGCACGTCCTCACCAGACGCTGAATCCGCTGCCCCTTGGACCTCGGACTTCCCAGAAGCGTTCATCCGTGATCTCAGCACCCAGCACGCGAAGAAGCTGGGGCACAGGTGTGCTGACCCGGGAGGGCCGACGCCGGGGGGGTACCAACAGCCTCCTCTCCGCCGGGAAGTCCGATATGAGGATGTATCGTCAAGATGATCACCCCTGTGGGCAAGTGGAGCTTAATCTTGCTGGAACTCTCTGAGAAACCTTACGTGCTTTAGATGTACGTGCAGAATGTGCTTCACAAGATGTGGAAGAGGAGAGCATTCATCCACCAGTTCCCCTCCCTCCCTTGACCTGCAGGGCTGCCGGGCCCCACCAAGGTGGCAGAGAAGCTGCAGGGCAGAAATGGGGACACCCAGTGAGGCTCAGCAAGAGGCTTTCCTTTACCAAGTAAAAAGTGAGGCAAGAGGCCATGTGGTGGGCCGCCGAAGTGTCCACTCTAACAGTTTCCCTCCGAGCCAACTCTGTTCTGCTCCTGTGCAAAGGCCCGACCAGGAATGCCCTCGGAGCTCCGGCTGTCCTTTCTACGGCTCTTCTCACGTGCTTTGGACTCTCTGCCTGGTACGCCTCTGCAGCTACGCAGTCATGTGGCCTCACAGATCAATAGTGGGTAAAAGAAAAATGATAATTAATTTACAATCTTATGGCAGTACTGGGCTCTCCGTATTTTTCTTAGGGTTACTGGCATCCGTGGTATTACTTCATTCTTTGGTGATAATTATAGGTGAAATGTTTCATTAAAGATTTAGATATTGTCTACAATGAGAACGAAGATGAACTCTAACAGACTCCTTCCCATATATCGGTGCTGATGATACAGTGTGCATAGCGCACAGTGGTCCCTGTTTGCATTTTTAATGGCCAACAGGTATTCCTTCCCCCAATAAATTAAACAAAAATGACAGGTTCCCACATTGAAACAAATCTGCAAGATCGCACATCTCCTTCAATTCACACAGTCATTGAGAAGTTCATGAAGGTTATTAGAAACAAAAATTACCCAACCTGCCTGTGTAACAGAGCCTAGCCAGGACTCAAATACACGGTTCATTATTGCCATTAAGAAAGAATTTCTGCCAACGATTTACAGTCAGGTTACTATCATTTAGTCACGTCGCTAATGGAAATAATTTGTGTAATTGGTGTATTCTGGACAAGGGAAGGCCACAAACACCTGCAAGAATCATTAATGATTTGTGTGGACTTTCACGGTAAAAACGACAATGTATTAGGTTCCCAGACGCTGGATCGAGCCAGGGGCCATTAACACCAGGGTGTTCTTGGAATGTTCTCAGAACAAATCCCAGCTGGTGTGTGTTCAGCCGGCAGACATGATCACATGCATCCCGCACCGGACCCACCGCAATGCCGTCGGACATGTCATAAGTGCGGGCTCGTCGTCTGCCAGCTCTCGTTCTCCAAACACTCACGGAGCATTAAAGAAACATTCTCCTGAAAGCGGAAATCCCCCTTCACACTGTTCACAGTACTCAAGTAGTCCAAGTGTCCCTCCTCGTCGCCGTGGCCTGCACGGTGTGAAACAAGCGCAGCTGCCTGTCCCGGGGGGAGGGTCTTCGGGCCGAGGCCCTCAGGAGCCGGGTGCGAGTTGACCAGGGAAGCTGGCGCACGACCTTCAGAGCAGCGACGCGACGCGGCACCGACACACAGGTTAAAGGACAAAAACAGACCTCGCTCCGGGAAATGCAGTGCACGCTCTATTAGCACCAGGACGGCTCACGTTTCCCAGCAATTTGCTGCAAAAATACACTCATGTGCGAGAAAGCCTCCGTCCCTCCTGAGCCCTCAGCGCACATGGAAAGCTTATTCAAACGCTTTTCTGTCCTGCCTGCCGAGGGGGCTCCTGTCCCAATACTGAGAGATGCTATCGGAAGACAAAGTGGTGTTTGCCAAACAAAGCCTAAATAAACAAATGCACACATAAATACTGAATGAATGAATGACAGGGCAGTTCCTGCTTCCGCTGGCCAGTCCCCATGATCCGATTATCCACCCGGGAAGTGTAAGAAGACAAAGCCTCCAGTTAGGTCTCCTCGGTGAAGTGCTGAGTTTCAAGAACCCAAACCTCGACGAGTGGACGGCTCTTAACGTGAGAGAGAGCCGCGTTTCGGGGACCGGGGCCCCCGGGCACCCCGCGCTCTATCCCCACGCGACCCCCGCGATGACCGCTGGAGGTGCGGTCACTGGAAGTCAGCGCGTGCGTGGCCGGCCACCGCCACCCAGAGTGGCATTCCTTCACGGTGACGAGGCGCTTGGTGAGCCCGGGGGTGGGGGGCGCCTGCTCACTGATGACTCTTCCGCCCCATTCACGCGCACTCAGCCCTTTCGGGGGGCAGCTGAAAGCTGCAGTGATCATCCCGCACGTGGGCGCGGAACAGGATGAACGGGGCAGTGTCCGCAGCCGGGAGAGGAGTCCTTTCACGTCCCAAGTCACTGAGGGGGTGGCCGACGACGGCGTGCGGGGCAAAGACAGGGTGACTTCCTTTCCAGGGTGGCGCCCTACGCGGGAACGCCGGGCAGTCCCGCGCCCTTTGGCCCTTTGAGCACGGACTGCAGCGCTGTCCCTGCCCCCTGTCACCTGGCTGCTCAGCGCCGACCAGCTCCTGGTGGCCACTGTGCTCTCACAGGGGCAGGGGAGCGAGGGGGGTGACGTGATTTCTGGTAGGGACCCAGTCTCTCGCTGAATGCCAACCAAGCCAGCTGGCACGGAACAGGCCGAGCCTTCTTCCGAGGGCGTTCGCAACACCCGAATTAGCGTGCTCTGTTTTACAGACTCGCTTTTATTTAAAGACGAATTCATGGCAAACGGTGGCTCCCCCACTGAGGTTTGGCGCCTCGGAGGCTGGCACCCAACCAAACACATGCAACTCACTGCCACCCTGGGATGACACACAGCTAACAAGCTCCATTCGGAGGCAGCAGACTCACTAAGAATGTGACCCCGGCAGCAGCGGGTGCAGAAAAGAGCCTTTCACAGCCCTGTCCTGGGCTCCCCGTGCAGCGAAGCACCTCAAAGGCCCTTCTGTCCCCCTGCACGGGCGACTGACCTCCGCGGTGGCAGCCAGCGTGGCTAACACAGAGGAAGGTGGCCAGGGGCACTGCGATCCCTCGCGGTGACCGGGCCAGAGGCTCTGCCCTCCTGTGCTCCAGGACACACAAGCTGCTCCCCGTCCCGAGCTCCGCGCCTCGCCGCCGAATCGAGTGACGCCGGGGACTTGCCCAAGCTCAGGCCTCGGTCACGCAAATGAGCACGGCTTCTGGGGCCCGAATGCCTAGGTCCGAATCCCAGGCCCACCGGTCACCAGTAACTGGCAAGTAATTTAACCTACTGTGCCTCAGTTTCCCCACCTACAGACTGGGGTACTCTTCGCCCCTGCCTTGTAGGATTATCGTGATGGTGGATGAGTAAATTCAGGGATGCACGTAAAATCGTGCCTGGCGTGTCACCGCCCCTGTGTGAAAGAGTCTGAAATCGCTGAGCTGCATTCGGGCCCTGATTGTATCGGCCACCAAGTCAGCCCGTGGAAGCAGACCTGGCACCAAACACAAACCGTTTTCTGTGGATGGAAAACTCACCTCCTTTCCGAGTTACGCGGCTCAGGGAGGGGGCTCAGCCGCGCCACCCCTAGAAACCCAACAGCGGCACCCCGGATGGCGGCCACAGCCCCTCAGGAAGGAGGAGAAACGTGCACTCGGCCCCGTGTCCTCTCCAGTCCTGCGGGGTAGGCTACCTGAATCCTCCCTTTCCGAGCACAGACCTGGAGCGTGGCGGGGTCCCACAGAGCAAAACCAGGGTCGCCTGCTGGCGCCCCCACGCTCAGCCGGCTCCTCACTCCAATTGCCGGGCGCACACAGCGCTGGTACTAGACACGGGGACCCTCCCCCACTGTTTCAAACCAGAGCGCCCAGGCAGGCCGACCCTCACCGTCACCCGTAAGCTAGGGGCGCCCATGGAATGTGTTTGTGTCCCTCCCTCAAGACACTTAACACTTCCAACCCTGTAGAATAACGATTCAGGGACCCATGTGTCCTCTTGCCAGACCCTTGAATGACTGAAGGTCAGGACCGTGTCGGAGCCACTGTGTCACCGGACCCGGGGTCTGATGTCATGCAGCACGCAGCACGGTCACGGTGCGTTTCCCGTCGTGGCCACAGGCCTGGGGTCGGAGGCAGCAGAGAAACACATCACGGAGCCACCGGCTCCAGCAGGGGACAGGGCGACACCTCGGGAAGATCAAGTCCCTCCCTCCGCTGTTCATCCAGACCTCCTAGCCAGCTGACCCAGAAACATCCCACACCTCCAGCATGACTGACCAATTTGTTTGAAATAATAGAGAGGAAAATGAGAGGCTATTAGCCCGACTGCCATCCTCCAGTCAATCATCTTCCTAAATTATTCATCAGTTGAAGTACTGCCAAGACATTTCAGGCGTCTCTCCGAAAGTATAAAGCAGTCATTTCCACGGGAACAGTTAGCCATTGTATTCATCTAGAAGCTGATCTTAAGGTGGGGCTTTTTTGCTTTGGGGGGTACGGGGGGAGGTCAGAGAGCTCTAGGTGAAACCTGAATGGAGCGCCCCTCTGGTCACTCATTTATCACTGACTTGCAGTTAGAGAACCCTACATTTAAAAAGAGATGTTCTAAGATATTTCCTGATGAGTTAAGCATTTGCAACGTGGTTCTTAACAGGATGACACTCCTGAATGATCATTTCTGGCAAGGACACAGTGACCAATTGTCATTCCTTCTTCCCTGTGACTGATTTGGTGAAGTGCAGCCAAAACTCATGCTTTGACTACATTCTAGGGAAGGAGAGAGTCAAAAAGGAAAAGTAAACCAACAAATAAAATAGCTGTGATCAGTTTTACCAAAGAAACAACAAAAAAAACACAGGGCGGGGTGGCTAAGAAGAGGGAAAGATGTGCCTTAAGGAAAACGTGAGGAGCAGGAATCCTATCTCTGGACCAAAGGAATCCCAAAACGTAGAACCTGATGTGCAATCAAATCCTAAGTGTGAACGCGGCCTGGAGAATTTAGCTCTAGTTATCCGCTGACCTCAGAGACTCCGAATTTCCAATGGCATCTGCTTCTCTTTTATTTTGTTTCACTACTATTATCGCCATTTCTGAGGCGGAATTTTCTCAGTAAGAAGCATAGTGTGCGATTTGCCTTGTCCGTCTCATCTGATGCTCGTTAACAGTCCCAACTTTCAGGTAAGTGACGTACTTTTGAAGGTGGTGTGATAGTCAGCTAAAAATAATTAATTGTATTCTTCTATCTTTCTGTTTTTTTTTTTTCTTTGTGAGGATGAAAGGAGCAATTACATTAAGTTTACCTTCAAATGCATCTTCAGAAGGTTGCATAGGCATACAAGAGGCTATTTAGAAAAAGTCCAACCATAAATGTCTCTATTTTTCACATTACATGGCTGGATACCTTCAGGACAGCCCTTGTATGTTGTTGGCCTTGTCACTGAGAATGGAGCCCCGGACTAGATACCCTTTAATTTTGAAGAATGAACCCTGGGGTGCACATTCATGACCTTCCTAGCCCTATGCACGTTTTCTTTGGGACACTCAACTCCATGTTCTATCAGATGTGTCACACCACACAACTGTCAGATGTGAAGTCTTTGAAAATATTTTTGTACTTTTACATTGAAAGTTATTTGGTGACATTTAATTTGGCTTAATTTTTAAATTGGTTAAAGTTTCTCAGCAATCACGTGCATTTTCAGAAATTCTTAAGAAGTGAGAAAAGCTAACTCACAAAATGTCTCTAAACGTCGGGACTTTTTACAATTACTAAATTTCGTAATGTATAACAAAAGCATAATGTTCCATTTTGTCATTTCAGTAAATATCTAATTGTTCTAATTCTCAGATTTCTCCAGACTTTGAAACCAAAATAATTTTTCTTTCTCTTTTAGTTTTCAATATTTTCAAGGCCCTTGAAAAACGCATTGGTCCTAGTCTCTAAAGGCTAAAGGAAGTATGGGATGTATGTGCATTCCTGGGTCTCAGATGACACTAGATACTGGGGGTCAGGGAGCGGTTCCCCCAAATAAAGCTGATGTTACTGTAACCATGCATGGTCCCACTTAGCCCAAATGAGTGTACCAAAATCCCTACTATTAAAAATAAATAAATAAAAAGCCTACTGATATTATTGATTTGTGCACTTTTCTCTGGTTTTACTCAACTTCAGTTATAAAGATTATTTTGTTTTTCTAGCAAATTCTCAAAGCTTGGTGCCTAAGAGCCACCTAGAGCTCCTGTTAAAAATGGAGATTCATGGGTCGCCATCTGCAAAGCATCTCATGGGCTAGATCTAGGTGGTGCCCAGAGAGCAGAGCTTTAACCCTCTGACACCCTGAGGACTGATGACCCCGCAGGAAGCCCGGGGTGGTGGAGTCTGGGTGGTGATGCTGGTGAATTCGCCTGGCCCTGAGTCAATTCAGGCCAGTCTCTCCCAACCCTAGCTCACGTCCGAATCAATCAGCTTGTCAAGTAGTTACCCCCAAAGATTCTGAGTTCTTTGCTGTGGGGTGGAGCTTGGGCATCTGGTATTTTTTCCGTTTAGAAACACAGAAGGGCAGCTTGCCGCTGCGTTCATCTCGTTTTGCATAAGCAGGCTCTTTGGGGCTGGAGCCAAGCTGAATGTTTTCAGTGTGACAGCAAAATACAGCAACTGTCCTGTCTCTCATCCTCCTGTAATAGCAGTGTACATGGCGATCAGTATTTAGTGATCTTTTACCGTGTGGCCAGCTCTGGGAGTCAGTATAGGACTTTGCTGCACAAGTCACCTCGGGGCGAACGCGGCCGCCAGCCCGGACTGCGAGCCTTCTCGGGGCCAATGGGCAGTGAGTTAAACTACGGATCGGACGAAGCGAGGAACAGCCTAGGGCTGAGCGTTCTCAGAAGGGTGCGGATGATGCAGCCCAACTTCCCCGATGAAAACGCCGCAGCAGAGATTCAGCAACAATAAAAGGCACCCCCAGGCCCAGCCCAGGCCCAGCCCAGCCCCAGCGCGCCCCAACGGGCCCCACAGCCGCGGGCTAACAGCGTTGCCCTGGGCCTCCGGCTGCTTGGCTGTAATTACAGCATCTGGGTTATAGACACGACTAAAACAGACGCGGAGGAATCGTCCCTTAATCAAAACTGGGAAAGGAAACCATTCCTGGCTGCAGTTCAAAGCAAACTCCGAAATGTTACAAGTAAGCTCTCCAGCCCTTTGATTTCTGCCGCCTTCCCCTCAGAACGACACTGGACATTGTTTCAATTAAGCCATTTGGCAACCTGGAGAAACCCACCGTGCATGATTTAATGAGCATATACTGTGTGCACGGTGACCGGCAGGCTGACAGTTTGCTCATTTCAAACCGACAGGAGGGCGCTACACACTAGCAAAAAGGTTGTGCGGGCCTCTTTGCACTGAATAAGCTTTACAGTTCGGGAACATTCCAATTGTATTGGCAAAGCTGTCCCCGATGGTCCCGGGGAGACCTTCCTCTCCATCACTCTCCATGTCCTCAAGTCTTGACAAGGAAGTGACTTCTCAAAAACAAAGCATGAACACAAAATACAGATACTTAAAGGTCCTCTGTGCTGTGTGGAGAGCCCCCTCCATCCCGAGCGACGTCACATCCCACGAGTCCTCACCCAGTGTCTGCCGATGCTTCCCAAGCCCCGCCTGGGAAATGGAGCAATTCTTGGAGAAAACGCCCAACCGCTGCATTCCTCAGTACTTTAGAAGCGGTGTAGTATACTAGAAAAAACACGGGTTTTGGTGACAGAGACAGGGCTTCAAATCCTAATGAAAACCATCAGATGGCCTTGGCCAAGCAACGTCAATTGTCTGGCGTTGTTTCCTGTTTTAGAAAATGTGGACAATGGCACCTACTTCGTAGGGGACAGACTGTAACATGCCTCTCCGGTTGCTGACCGCGGGGGCACTGCAATAATGTGTTACCTACAGTCTGATCCGCTCTCCTGGGGTTTCGCCCTGGACCTTTGCTGAGGTTCTGTAACAAGGAAAGTCCTACATGAACACTTAGGCACCAGTGTGATCTCATTTAAACCTACCAATGTTCTGAAAGGTACGTGTCGTGACCCCAGTTTTATAAAATCTGAAATACAGGAAGGGGTCCTAGAGACCTCGTGAGAGATTTCTGACGTGAAATTTCCTGTTTCCCGCTTTGCTCCTCTGACCGGAAAACTCAAAGAGTGAATTTTTGTGCTTAGTGTGTATTTGCAACTCTATTAGCAGTAAAAGGGTATTTTCCTTTTCAGATTTTCTGTGTGTATTAATCTTGTTTTAAGTTGTCTACAAGGCACCACTAATGAGGGAAGAGAATTCTTAGCTAGGAATGACCAGGATTCGAGTCACCTGGCTCCAGGCTAGGGCCCCTCACGTCTATTATGGAAATCACAGGATGGTTCTCGCAAGCACCAAAGCGAAGCCAAACTCACTGCTTGGGTTCTATGTCACGGAGAGGAGCAAACATGTCAGCCTTCTGTTTAGAAGGCAACAATGGGAAAGTCTCAGTGTCTTTATTTCTAAAATGGAGATGACATCCATTTCTTAACATTGTTGTGAAGATTCAGAGAGAATATTTACAAAAGCATCCAGTATAGTATCTGATACACAGTAGCACTTGCAAAGTCTGACATACTGACCATTTAAGATCCAAACGCAGTTCTATCCATCAGAAGTAGCAAAACTGAAATGTGTAACTCTTAAAATCACGTACCCCTCTGAACTCCATGCACCGATAGAAAATTCTGCTCCAGACAGGGCCAAGACCCACACTTGCTGGCCTTCTTTCACGTCGTAGGACACAGGGAAACGTGGGAAAGTTGTCAGCAATCTGCACGTGCTTGCTGTGTTTCTCCCGGAAACACAGAAGCCTAGCGAGCACACACACGTGTGACTTCTCAGGCTCACAATCCCCACAATGGAGCGCCCGGAACACCAGGCCCAAACCCCGGCTCCAACTCTTTGTACACAGCAAGCTTCCCCGTGCTTCATAGCCAAGGCCTGTATTCAGCAGGTGGCCGGACACATGATTACAATGTTTGTCTGTCCTTACGAGAGTCCAAGAAAGGGCACTGTGGACCCCCCACCAAACAGAACGGTGACAATGAATCGGTGTCGTTTCCTCGGAAGACAGGACACAGTGCCGTAAGCCTTGCAAATGCACAGACTTGAAATTCAAGGCCGGCTCTGTCGCCATGTGTTTCACGACGTGGGGCAGCAGAGCGACCCTCTCTGACCTCCCGATTCTCCCACTGGCAAATGGAGGAGATACGTGTAACTTGTATTAACTACAGGAAGCAGGGCTGATATTCAAGGTATTTAACAACTCCGAGGGTGAGGGCACCAAACGGACTGAGCTGAATCGCTGCCCTGGTGCCTACTAATGTACAATGAACTCCGTTGGACTGAGTTCTGAGAGTGCTAGCTTGATCCCGGATCATGGGATGTGCTCAAATCTGAAACGCATTCAGTGAGCAAGCACGCACTGCAGAACGGTGTACGGCGGCGCGCGTACACGCGGTTAGGCACACGGATATCCGTACTCTCCAGCCATGCTCTTTTTCCACTGGTGTTGAACGGTGATCCCACAAATAGCATTAAATGGCCGTTAACTTAAAGGGAGGGGCTACCTGTGTCCCTTGACTCCGTTGAGATAGTTCTCAAAAAAGTCTGGATTCAAAAATACTTAGGGATCTCACTTGAAATTTTATCAGATACACACACTGACTTAATAATGTCATCTTCAGGTAATGACCCTTTTCTTATTATGAAATGCTTCTCTTTATCTTTGGTAATACTTTTTGTCTTAAAGTTTAATTTGCTATTAATACTCATATAACCACTCTAGACCTCTTACGCTGTTTCAATGGTATTTCTTTTTCCATCAACTTAATTTAAACTTATCTGTATCTTTGTGTACAATTATTGTTTCTTAATAGAAAGTGCACCATGTGAATGTATAAAAGCAACATGGTGGTGTGAAGGCTGTCAGAATTCTTTGAAGAGCACTGATGCATTTGTTTTAACAAGCAATTAACTTGGTTGCTCTCCAACTGAAAATGGTCTCTTGGCTGGCAGCTCAGATCGCAGTTCAGCGCTTTCATCTTTAACTGTGCTAGCCTGTGTCTGCTCCGCACGCACGTGGTTCACGGGTCAGTCAAAAACCTGGGCCGTGTTTATACACAGAATCGGGCGCTTCCCCCGTGTGCCTCCCTCTTTTCCAGGATTGTGGCCTCATTTTCCAGTGACTGGGGTTGTCCCGAACGCTGTTCTTTGGGTCTTCCCACCAAAAAGGCTGTGCAAGCTCTGTTGGAAGTTAGCCACCCCAAGTCATACGAACGTCAGCCCGCCTTCGGTCCAACACCTGTAAAATGGGGAACTTGCCCAATATTCTTTCCTGCTCCCAGGCTTGGAGTTTCAGTTCTGCTCCAGAATCTGTCTGCTTGGATTTCCTCTCTACCACCTTCAGGTAACTCCCCGCCATACTTACGGCTGTTACCGGTGAGAATGTCAGGTTCAGTGGAGCTTCCTTAGTGGAAACAAGTAAAAACATTTAGGAAACATCCCTTTGCATTTCCTAGTTCGTCGCCCCAAAATACTAAACTGCCATAACCTCAGAGCCTCATCTGGTGATGTTCAGTTTGGGTTTTAAGTAGAAATATAAGTCAGAGGTCATCGTGCCAAGTACATGAGAAAATCTGGAATGAAAGCACAGCCCAAAGTTAAGTCATGAAATGACAAATTGTCCATCGGAGCTGGCTCTCGAACGGGCGGCACTGAATCTCAAAGCCAGGAGGGTTGTATGGGATCGCAACCACTGAAGATTCTCTGCGTGGAACTTTGCCATGTTGTTTATTTTGCTTCTTTTTTTGGTCTTAGATATCTCTATATTCTGCCTCACTGAAAAGTGCTATTGGTAATACGCTAAGAGAAACCAAGTATTGAAAATAATGTCCTTGAACACCAACAGAGAGCTGGCAATGGCTCTCCTACAAATATCGATAATCCTCGTGGCTACCGTTCCTTGAGAGGGGTCTATATGCCAGGCACCCCACTAATCTGGTCACCCAGATTGTCATTTAATCCTGCACAACCATTCCAGGAGATAGTTCCTGTCATTAGCTTCATTTTACAACGAAACCAGAGTTCAGAGAGGTTAGGTGAGTTCATTGAGATCACACAGCAAATAACAGAAATCCATCAGTCTCCTTAAAGAGGATAAGCCGCAGAGCCTCCTGGAGTCACGAAGCACATGCCCTTTACTTGAGGAGAGAAAGTCTTTCTAAGCAAGGAGGAATAAATGAGGATTCTAACACTAAAGTTAATTCTACAATCCTTCTCTCCCCTCATTACTGATACTAAAATGCACCCTCTTTCAAATAT
Source organism: Lyroderma lyra (assembly GCA_004026885.1). Lineage (NCBI taxonomy): Eukaryota > Metazoa > Chordata > Mammalia > Chiroptera > Megadermatidae > Lyroderma > Lyroderma lyra. The sequence goes on along the minus strand of PVJL010003025.1, from coordinate 138,063 downwards.
TTTTTATGTCAACAGTTTGCCTGTTTAAATAAATAATAATAATAATAATAGTAATAATGAAGCCTTGTTTCAGGCTTTCTTAAAAACACTAAGCAGAACAATCACCCGAGGACCAAGTAATTCCACGCAGGCGCAGAGGGAAGAGGCAGGTGACACCAGGGCTCCGTTTCACCTCGTTTCACTTACTGTCCTTCACGAAACTTTTTGTTTTCCAGATAAAGTCTGTAAACAGGCAGGGGGTTCAGCAGAGAGAAAGCGGGCGCCCTGGAAGAAGTGAGACGCCGGCCTCAGCCCCCCACAATCCGCATGTGCTGAGGACTGCTGGGAGGTGCAGCAATGTCGCTCAGCCTCACACATTTTAGGGGCGACCCCGCCCACCTTCGCAAACGTTGCATAAGCCCAAGTGACCGTGGGACGCGCGGGAGGAAGGCGGGGTCAGCGGTCAGACGGGCCGTGGGAACCAGAGCCCGGGTCTTGGCTGGAAGCAGGAAAAGGGACACAGTCCCTCCGCGTTCCGGCGAATGGGGCCGTGCCACAGCTCCGCCTGTGACCCGTGCCACACTGCTCAGGGAGCCCGCGCGACGGGGGCTGCTGGAAGGGAGCGGCGACGAGAGGGGCCGACGGGCAAGGAGGGTGGCCACACGAGCTCCAGGGAGGGCTCAGTGAACACGGCGCAGCGGCAATCCACGGCCGAGGTTTTTCCGCAACAGCTCACTTCTCTTCCCCGACGGCCTTCTCGCCAAATGCACACTCACGCTGCCCGGTGAGACCATTCACAGGCGGCGGCAGACAAGCGATTGTTTGCCCCTGTCTTCAAGTCTTTTCATCAGCTCTGTCCTCCGCTGCTCCCAAAGCAGCCAGCCACGTACAATGAAAAGCAGAGGCATTCGTGCCTCGATGTTTTCCGGGCAGCCCTCGTATGCCACTAGGACTTACTCGGACCCACAGCAATCCCATGTCATTTTAAAAGACGTATTTTGTATCAGAGCTGTCCTCGGGCTGCTACGAATTTCATTTCAATTACACGCTCATTCTCAAAGCCATCCAAAGCATAACAACCTGACTTCGTTAACTGTTTAACCTTACTTTTTACACATAAAAATTATTAAGATGTGTAACTGTCTGGAGTGGGGGATAATATAATAGCACATCAATCAGGTAACAGTGAAGCTACATTTCATGGAGAGGAAAGGTAACACTTTATTCAAAAAGTGAAGTCATCACTCCTTTGTGTATCTGACATAATATTGATACCCCAATTTAAACATGGCAGCTACTAATAGCAGTCGAGGGAGGGTAAATTCTCGCAGGGAATCGAGCCCTGAAATTTTACCGTTTTACAAGTTCTAGTTTATACATATGTAGGAATGTCGCCACTATTATTAGGATGCCCACTGGAGGTCAATCACAACAAACTCTATTTAAAAATTCTTAAATTACGTAAACTCTACCTCTCCGACGACTGCTGCCTCCTCGGAGGGCTGAAGGACAGGATGCACAGAGCTGTCACAGAGGGTCCAGGCAGGCCGGTGGTCCTGGGATACCTATGTGAAAGACATTCAGATGACTTCGGCAGCGATCTGAATGGTTCTAGGTACAACTCCATTAGGGACCTTCCCCGCAAGTACTAAGTTACATGACTGATCGATACTGTCACAAGAACAGCGTGAAGGTACTCGTCTGATTGCTGGAGCTGTGTCATTACTCCACACAAGACAGGATGGGGCTCAAATGGCTTAGGTGACTCATACGCGATCACAGAGAGGATGGTCACCTGACACTCATCTTGTAACTCCTGGCCTCGGACTCTGCTGGCTGCACTGCTGGATGCCCTTCAGGACCTGACCAGTCCTGGCCCCAGGCCTTTCTGTTTTGCCAAAAGATAAGGCCAAGCCACAAGTTCGACAGGAAGAGGACCTCACTGGCTCTGTGGCGAGCTCTGCCAGATCACGTGTCTGGAGAGTACCATGTGGTCACTTTGAAACCCTCGTGTCCACAGGACTCTGCAGGAATCTGACAATGGCCGGAACCTGGGTTTCTTGTCCAACTGGCCCGAGTTTGAATCCTAAGAGTGCATTTACTATCTCCATGTCTCACAGAGCTACTCAACTCCACTGAGCTTCACTGTTCACCTCTGGCGAACGGACACAGTACCATCTAAGGGGTACCCATCAGGAGGATATTGTTTTAACAAGGAGAAAGCACCAAGCACAGTTCCGGGCACCCGTTAGGTGTCCAGGCAAAGTGAGTGCTCCGTGCCCCACCTACGAACAGGGAAAACCCTGGAGGAGGCCAGAGAGACCGCCCTGCCCCTACGTCGCCCAACAACAATGTTCTAATCCTCCTGCTCGGCTCCTCTCTGCTCTGACCCCAACCTCTGCGTGTCCTTCACTTGACCTTCTTTGAAATAAAAGTATCAGAATTATAAGCACCCAGTCGTTTCCTAGGATTTTGTTTAATGGGAGTTACTTCCTTTACCTATCTACGGTTCGGGCCCCCAGCATGCCGCACGGTCTGCTCCGTGCAGTAACTGGTCACGGAGAATCACTTGCTCTGCAGCTAGTTCTTGTGTTCCGACTAGGGCCCTAGGCACTGCTCTCTGCATCAGTGACACAGCGGCCCCAAACCCCGCCAGCAGAGGGCAGCACCTGCCACCTGGGAAGACGGAGCCCCGCACCCGGAGAACCCCAGAACACCGTCTGTAGCCATCACCTCCATCCAGCACCTGCCCAGGCCTCTGGAACCACAGGCAACAGGGACGCACACTTACAGAAAAGCAAACCGAGAACGTGTCCCGGACAGCCTTTCAACCTTGTAAAAGGCTCGCTGTCATTTTCTAGAATCAAAGGAACAATACGCATGATTGTCTTCAGCAGACTTGGCAATTTTGTTTCCTAGTTCTCTCCTTGAAGCAAGTTTGCCATTAGCCTTGTATGTTCGAGGGCTTGAGATCAGACATTTTTCCCCTCTAAAATGCAATTTTTGCTTTTAAAAAATTTAGCTTTATGAGAATTACTTTTTACTACTAATACTCATGATCAAAATATCGTCTTTTGGACAAGGAGGTCATTCTTGAAAGAGGCTACAAGTGTGAGCATGTTTCTCCTTTTCCTAGAGAGAGAATCCATGCAGGAAAACAGCTTCCAGAAAAGCTCAGTAGTCATCAAGTGACAGCCCAAAGATGCTTCGCTTCGGTCACATGGTGCGTTTAAAGACGCCTTGTACGCACACACAGGCCGGAGGCAGCAGTGGCCAAACCCATCAGGAGAAGATCTGGCAAACCCCGTCTCTGTGCACAACGCAACCAGGAAGCAGACGGGCCCGATTCGATGCTGGATCTGCCTGGACTGCGTCGCCCCCTCACAGTCCTAATATTTAAATATAATCTTTTCGTGTGTGTGATCCTACAGATGGGGTTTGAGTGGGTTTCTTTCCAGAAAACAAACAAACAAAGTAGAGAGAGAATGTTATGAATAAGTTACCAGTGTAAAATGTGCTATTTTACGCCTCTGAATTTGGGTGATGATAAACATGATTCCACACATGGAAATGAGACGTTTCTGAGCGACGACACTGAATCATTTAATTTGCCTGAGTAAGTACTTGTAATAATAGGGCTGCTCCGCTCCGCAGTAAACACCGGATTTTCAAATGAACAAACGAAGGACGTGGTGACTCCTTAGAAATGGAATTGTGGTGAAGGGTGTGCACCAGAGAAGACAAGTGGAAACAACACTCCACTCTGACCCCCAGAAAGTGAACAGCCATCGTCACACGGTGCCTGGTCCTACGTGTGCTGCTCTCCGCAGGAAACACGGCTACTGTGGGCTGTCGAAAGGTAACGTCTCACACAGCTCAGGACACACGAGGACGCTTCCTTTTCGTTCCCCAGGTCACACATTGAGGCTCCTCGGCAAAGTAAGGAGCCGAGTTTGCACAGCGGGGAAGAGTGTGCGTTTGAATCCTGGGCTCTCCCGACCAAATAACAGCATGACTCCACCTCAACCATCAATCTTGTTCATGCTCATTTCCCTCATACAGTGGTAAGATGAGGTTAATAAGTTTGCCTTCCTCATAAGCTCTGAGAGGAACAATTTACATAAAGGGCATGGAACATGGCTAGAATTCAACAGTAGTTACCACTTTTTATCATCATTATTGTTGTTATAACAGTATCCTCATGTTCCTCCATTGTCCGCATTTTCACAGCAAAGGAAACCATCAACAACATGAAAAGCAACCCATCAAATGGCAGAAAATAACTGCAAATCATGCATCTGATAAGGGACCAACATCCAAAATACACAAAGAACTCATACAACTCAGCTGCAAAAACCAGTAATAAAACAACAGTCTGGGTACAAAATAGGCAGAGGACCTGAACAGACATTTCTCTAAAGAAGACATACGGATGGGCGAGAGACATATAAAAAGATGTTCAACAGTCACTAATCATCAGGGAAATGCAAATCAAAACCTCACATAGCAGGATGGCTACTACCAAAAAGTCTACAAATAACAAGTATCGGCGAGGACATGGAGAAAAGGGAATGCTTGGGCACTATCAGTGGGATTGTAAATTGGTGCAACCACTATGGAACCCAGTATGGAGGTTCCTCAGAAAATTAAAACTAGAACTACCATATGATCCAACAATTCCACTTCTGGGTATTGAGCGAAAGAAAACGTAAACATTAATTTGAAAAGATCCACACACCCCTATGGTCATCACGCCATTATTTACGATAGCCAAGACACAGAATCAACCGGGATGTCCAGCACTACATGAATAGGTAAAGAAAATGTCACACACACACACACACACACACACACACACACACACACAGAGGAATATCGTTCAGCCATAAAAAAGAATGAAATCTTGCCATTTGCAACAACATGGATGGACCTGAAGGGCACTGTGCTAAGTGAAATAAGTCAGACAGAGAAAGACAAATACTTGTGATTCCTCTTACATGCTGGATCTAAAAAAGAGAAAAGCAAGTTCATAGATATAGAGGACAGATTGGTGGGTGCAAGATGTGTGTGGGAGACATGAAATGGAAGAAATGGGTGACCTTTTTCTTAGTTCAAATAAATTGAATCAAAAAAAAAATTTAAAGCACAGCTCACCAACATTGTTTGGTAATTAATTCCTTTCTTTCACTTAACAGAGTATTTATTGAGTATCTAATAAGTGTCGGTCACTATACTGGGGCTGGGGTACTGAGGTGACCAAGAGCAAACGTGAGTTCTGCCTCCCGAAAGTGATGAAAGGAGGTGGACACGAGTCCAAGACCCCCCGGGAGTGCATCTTCCCCATCTGAGGGAAGAGCTCTAACGCAGAAGGGGAAGATCATTCTAGAAGACACTAAAACAAAGGAACTTGAACTGAACTGGAGACCTGCAGGGTGAGAAGGAAGTACGCAAGGGGTAAGAGGATGGCCCTCTAAGGGGAGTGTTTCTTCATTGCTACTGAAGGTCAGTGCGAAGGTGTCCACTGGCCTGTCGCTTTAATTGAACAACTATATACCTACTATGATCCAGTCACTGTGCTGAGCCCTAGGACACAACAGTAAACAAGACGGATTTTTGCCCTCACCCTCACCTTGCAATACCTATTCCTCTGATTCAAAAATGCACTAAAGTCAATACTGAGCTTGTAACCAATCAATTCTACCTTCAGTTTTTATCCCGAAGAAATTCCACCTACATGGAAAAACCGTAATGCTTTCTGTGGTAAGACAAGGAATGCTACATAAACCAAGTAATTCCCTTTCTGCCTTGTGGGCCAGCAAACCCACCACCATCTAGTTCGTGCCGGGGGCCTACCAACTGGTACTAGTAACGGTGGCCACATTTCTGTGTCACGGTCAGCTGTTCTGTGACTTGCGTGCTACCTTTAATTTAGTAAGCGGCCTCAAATTGCTTGGGAAGTTGGTAGATGAGGGGAAAGATGAAAAGAAAAGAAAAAAAATAAAAGAGGACCAGAGGGCAAGTTTCTTGAGGTCTGAGAACTGCCCAATGAGCCCGGTGCAGTTTTCATGGCAGCCGACCTGACTGACGAACGGAGACACAGAAAACACAAAGCTTTCCTGCATCGACATGGGTTCAGTTAAAGGGGGACGGGGAGGGAAATCTGCTTACATCGCTCTAATCTCCATTTGAAAGTGAACATTCGAAACAATAGCTGAAAAGCTTAGCATGATTGTCACTGCAAAGCATCTCAATAAGCAAAGCCCAGAACCACGGGGACCACAGGAAGACAGTGCCCACGGAACTTGGAGGTATTATTAGAGATTCGCTTCAGCGAACGAGGTCTTTACGATGGAACATTTCTCCTTCTTACTCTAGTGCTACTCAAAACAAGAGAAGTGTCATCATTTTAACTGACGTGTAAGCAACGGAAAAAGTGTAAAGCTTCTTTGTGACAAGAAGGAAATAAAGTTGCAACTCTATTTCCTAATGTTCTTCTCAGTTATTTGGGGGACAGGGGAATTGCTAGTCCTTTTGTTTCAAAACTCCACAACGGGAAAACAAAACTATAATGTCATCTATCTGGCTAACTACCAGGAAGAGGGGGAATAAATTTAGAAGTTTGGAAGACATCGACTTTATCACTATTAGAGAACTGTAGAGTTCTGTCTTGTTCAGAGTCAAATCCATCCAATTAACAGAAAATAACAACACATGTTACATTCAAGGACGTCTTAAAACATCTCAACCTTGTATTAGCGCAACGTATTAATAAGATTTTCTGAATTGCTCTCCAATCATGAACTGCCTGTTGATATCACAGCACAAATAATGTACAGCAAGTTGGTCCAATCCGCGGCTTTGAATGCGGCCCAACACAAATTCATAAACGTTCTTAAAACATTATGAAAACTGTGCATGGACCTTTTTTCGCTCATCTGTTATTGTTTATTGTTAGTGTATTTTATGTGTGGCCCAAGACAGTTTCTTCTTCTTTCAACTGTGGCCCAGGGAAGCCAAAATGTTGGACACCCCTGGTATATGGCTTGGTTCAAGTGTCATGATGCTTCCATTCTTGCGACAGGTGAAAAATCAAATCATTTCTATATTCTCCTAAGCTTCAATCATTTCTGTGTCGCTAAAAATGTCTTCAGTGCTAACAAGTATGCCACTTCCGCAACCAGTGAACAAACTGAAAAGAAAATAACAGTAAGTGATAGTGCTTGAGGAAACAGTTAAAAGGACAAACTCAGGAAATAAGACTGTGAAGATACATAATGAGGAGATTCTCACAACGGCACGGTGAGGGAAGGAAGGACTCGCAGCGGAAAAAACGTACGTTTTTAAAAGGTGAGTTATTCCTTACAGCAATTACCAAAATGTGAGAGTTCTCCCGTGGTTCTCAACCTTATACTCTGAAAGGGAACTTCTTATAATTCAAGACTAAGAGAGCCAATTACTTCAGCAGCGAGCTATGTCCTAAATCTCTGGACTTGGCAGTACAAAAAACCTCTTGGAAAGTGTCCTTATAAAATCTTCACTAACAACTCTCACTTTATAAATGTAGACTCTAAAAGGATGTATGAAAACTAACCAATTAGATAGCAAAGTTGAGAAGAGAGAGCACTGAATAAAAAACATGTACCAGTTTCAGCCGTACCTCCAGTCCTGACTAGCTCTGAGACTTAGATCCTATTTATAACAAAACTCATACAAATTAATAATTACATAGAACTTAGTATGCAGGGACTTTCCACTATGGACTGTAACTAGGGAAGGCTTTACAGCCTATCAGGGAGACATCATCCTGATGCCATGTCGGAGAAGAGAGCTGAGCAGCTTGTCCAAGACCACCTGGGCCTGAGTGGTGGGCTAAGGGTTCCCAAGGGAGCAGAGTTTGCTATCCTAAAATATGCCTCTTGGGGCCGGGATTATTTTAAGCTGGTTATTTTTAGGACACAAAGATTCCAAAAGAACTTCTGATCTTCCCCATCACTGTTGAAAAGACTTTGGATAGAGGACCAGCAGGAAGTTATCATAGATAACTAGAATTTAACATGAGCTAGTGCATGACAGACAGGGAGGAACCGGCCGAGGCCTATTGGATCAATTTTCTCTCTGTGTCCTGTTGTTCAAGATGACCCAGCAAATGTTTATTTACCAAAAACATTGGCTTTTCTATCTTCATGGGAATTGTCTTCCTGCCCTTTGAAGTCCCAAACCCCAATGCCCCTCCCCGACCCCATCCCCTCCTCCTTAGCTCCAGGTGACCCACAAGACTTCACCCCGATGATCTGCGCCTGGTTCTTATACACTTGTGGAAGCTCCCTGGGTGTAACTTGCATAGTCATCTCTCAGGTGGCTTTAATTTGCATTTCCCTGATAACTAATAATGTTGACCATCTTTTCACGTGCTTATTTGCCATCTGTGAAACAACCTCTTCAGTGAAATGTCCACTCATGACTTTGGACCATTTTCTAATTGGATTGTTTGTTTGTTTTTTTTAACTGTTGAGTTTGAAAGGTCTTCCTAGCTCTTTGTCAGGACTAGTAGATAATGTGCTTTGCAAATACTCTCTCCCCATCTGTAACTTGTTTTTCTCATCCTCTTAACAGGATCTTCCATGGAATAAAAGTTTTAATTGTGATGAAGTCTAATATATCTTTTTTTTCTTTTTATGGGTAGTGTTGGTGGCAAGTCTAAAGAACCCTTTGCCTAACCCTAGATCCCAGAGCATTTCTCTTATATTTTCTTTTAAAAGTTTATAGTTTTATGTTTTACATGTAAGTCCATTGTAAATATTAAGTTAATTTTTATATAAGTCACAAGACTTATAGTTAGGTTCATTGTTTTGCTCCAGGACCATCTGTTGAAAAGACTGTCTTTTCTCCATTGAGGAACATTGAACGTTTGTCAGAAATAATTTCGGCATATTCATTTGGGTCTATGTTCCAATCTTTGGTTTTGTTTAGGTGGTAGATATAGACCATTTAGCTTTAAAGTAATTCTTGGCATTTTAGGACTTAACCTAGCATTCGGTTTTTGTTTGCTTGTTTTCTGTTTGATCACTTTGGTTTATGATTTTTTACTTTCTTTATTCGGCCTTCTTACATGTTATTTGAACATTTTTTCAAATTCTATTTTGACTTATCTAACATGTTTTTGAGTCCATCTCTTTGTATAACTTCTTTAGGGGTTGATCTAGGCAGTACATTGTATATATCTATGTTATAAATAAATATACATTATATATTTATAAGTTATCACAGCCTACAGTGTATTTACCAGTTTTAGTGAAGTATAGAAACCTCCCCTTTACCATCTCCTATTTATAACATAACTAACTTAATTCTATCCTTTGTATTCGTATCTTCAAACATAATTTAGAAATCTCAGGAGGAACAGGTAGAAGCCTATCACATTTACCAATATTTTTGTTTATTGAGTTTTTTTTCCTCCCTGGTGTTCCAACGTTCCACTTTTTAAATCACCTTTCTGTTATCCATTCTTTCAGAGTCAATCTGCTGCTGACAAATTCTTACTTTTCCTTCATCTGAGCTTATTCTGACCTCCCCTTCATTCCTGCAGAGCGTGTTCACTGGATATAGGATTCTGCATTGACGCTCAGTTGACTGTTATTTTCATTCAGTCCTTGAAAGCTTGAGGTTTCTGAGCCTCAGCAGAAACTCGAAAATTTTATTTTGTGGGGAGAGCTAAAAAGACATATATAATAAACTGGATCCCGTTGAGTTGAAATGTCACCAGGCTCCAAGGAACTCTGGTTCTGCCAGGAGAAGACGACTTGTAAAAAATAATGACAATTACAATGCAGTAAGTACAAAAATGCAGGTACATGCAGGCCGGGTGCTGACTCAGAGAGTGAGCGGCACCGTCCGGGAGAACCGGCAGGAGCTCCTCGGGGATGTGTGAGCTGGATTTTGAAGGCTGGGTAGTAAAAGGTGTTTCCAAGGGAAGGGGTAGACAGCTCCAAAGTTCTTGAGAGAAGTGAAGATGGCACATCCCGGAAAATGATGCAGACCCACACCTGGCTGCAGGACAGGATGTCTGCAGAAGCGAGGGCAGGTGACGCAGGAAGCAGGTAAGGGAGGGATGGGCCCTCGTCCTCCACTGAGGAGTGGGGACTCTACCTGCCTGCCGCAGGGAGCTGCCAAGTGGGGGGAACCGGGGAATATCATATTCACAGCAGTGACTGCTACTCTTACACCTTCTTAAGAGGAGTTTATCACTGGATTATTCATGTTATCTTTGATCTAATATACATCAAATTTTAGTTTATGTCCTGGTAGGATGTTTTAATGGCCAATAAAAAGAAAAGACTCATCTCAGTCCCTGCCTCCTACAGTCCATTTTAAACACACTCTGTGCTGCCCGCCGAATGACTCAGTGTCTCTATGACCGATGAACAAAGCAGCAAGGATGAAATCATAGCGAGATGGAAGCACACGGAGTGAAGCGTTTCAGCTTTCCGGGAGCTTTGAACTCCCTGGCTTTTGTCAGTTTTTGTCAAAATATTAACATGACTTAATGTATATTTTTCATTATTTACTAAATGCAAAGTTTCCAACACCAGCAGCTGAGAAAAAAAATAGCAGATTTATGCACAGCATGTCAAGTTCACTCTCGGAGCTCCAGAGGTTCCCAAGAAACCTTCAGAGACTGTTCCACTGTCCCCATGCCCACTTCTAATGACCCTCTGCCCAGCCACATACCCTTCCTCACCCACTATGAGCATCTAGAGTCCACTCTAGAATCGACATGAAATGCCTTTCTGGCTTCACTCAGGTGGGTTTCACTAGTGAGAATCGCTATCATACTTCCGGTGAAAAATAACTTCAGAAAGGGTAGAAATAGATAATGAGCAGACTGAAAGATCTTCAAAGGATAGTGTAAGGCTTTACCCACAGCCTTGTTCCCTTTTCAGTCCAATTATTTAAAAGAAACGTCACAGTGAATGCTACTAAACTATATACTTAAAAATATTAATTAAAATGTTACACTTTGTGCTATTTATGTTTTTCTACAATTAAAAAATATATATTGTCAAAGGAAAAAAGGAGAAAAGAAAAGACAAGAACAAAGTGCCACATTCACGGTGCATCTCTGTGGCAGACCTCATCCCTGCCTTGGAGGTGAGGAAGGTGAGACCCACCTGAAGACTTCATCTAAGTTAGACCTAGTTGTGAGGGTTCTTCGGGTGGATCAGGAGCTCTCTAGCACACAGTCTTCTTTGAAGAAAAAAATACTCTTCAGAGTTTGACGGCCTTGAAAGCAATGTCAAACTTTTTAAAACAGAAAGAATGAACGTTGCCATTGAAAATGAAGACGCGAACTATGTAGAATTATCAAATAGGACGTAAGGAGCCCATCTGTTTAGGCCGATGCACTTCAGAAGGGAAGAAATTTGCTTGAATTCCTTTGTCGTGAAAGATAATTTATTTTAATTCCCATTTCTTTTACGGTGAACCCATTGTTTTCTCTTTTCTCTTTTGGATGCTGTGCTAAAATAAGTTAACTTTATGAATATAAACTAGAATCTATATATGTTCCAGCTCCATATTCTTGGATAAACTTGACAATTTGAATGCATCAATCCTTACAACAAGTTCCCACAAAGTTCCCAAACTGTGAGAAAAAGTCCCCACTGAAAACACGTCACAGTCTTGATAACTACAGCCATCCCTTCCTACCTGTAAGCTTGTTAATTAAACTTCAAAAGTTGTTATGTTAAGGGAAAATAGCACCAATTACCCTGGGAACTGGCTCTTCTGAAATATGTACAGCAGCTGCGTTTGTTTAGAATTGATCTATACTCTTCCTCCGTTCTCTATGTAGGTTTGCATCTCTCCTTGTGTCCTTCTTGACATTTTTTTCCACACTGTCTTGACTCCTTGTATATACAATTATGCAACAGACTGTATCTGAATTGTGTTCAAATAAGCAGGGAAACTGGCATTTTCTGTAGAAAACATACAGCTTATCAGAAGTGGTCTCCTGAATTCTCACCCCTAACATGAGGGCATCATCCCATATATGCAATATTGAATATGGGATCTAACAGTAATGTCATATTAGCATTCAATACTACACTTGATAATAAAAAGGAAAAAAGAAAGAAAAGTCCTTTACCTTCATCGCAAAATCATTCTGTTACTAACTGTCACTTTAGACTCTACTGGTCTTTACCCTCTTTTGTTTTGGGTCATACTCTATCTAGAGATCCCAAAACCCATTTCTTCATCCGTATGTGCTGCATGGAACTTTAGATTCTCTTAAGGATCCAAGAGATTTTTGGATACCTAACTATTTTATTACAAGCTGTCTGGTTTAGAAGAAATGAAAGTTAAGATTGCAGCAGTAAAGGACAAGCTGTCAATCCAGTAAATAAATTCCTGTTGAAAAGTAACTACATGCACCGCATATTAACATAATTTATTGGAACAATTAGAACGCATCCTTGTTGTCTTTTAATTAGATTACTCCTTGTTCTGATAATTACACTAGACAAGAGAGAATAATAGTTTCAGGATTTTAAGATCATCTGTAGACTATCTGGAAAGAGAATGATCAATAATGCTAATCTACTGGAACACTTAAATTCCCAGAAACAGATCTTCTATCATGAGCAATCCTTTGTGTAATCAGCATTATTTCTCAATGTCTGCTCTCATCTTTCCCAAAGCTGAAAAGACGCTGGACAAATAAGTACCCGACGCATACCAGTTCGCTGCTAGAAACCTGGTCAGGTGGGGCCCCTCTGGCCTCTGGCGGCTCTGACATGGCTTCACTCTCCTGCAAAAGGCCAACGAATAACCACAAGTGAAGGATTTAAGATTCCACGTGGAGCCGCACAGCCGGGAGCCTGAAAGTCTAGCAGGAAGGAGACAAGATTTTTAAGGTCTGATCCGAGGTGAGGAATCATAAGCTTCCTTGATTTAAAAATATATTCAAATAGATGACAATTTCTTATATATGAGCAGGCTACTGAATATAACAGAAATGAATAACTGGTGCCATTCCCACACTTGAAGACATTATCTGCAGAAATGAATGGGGAGGCTGGACGACAGGGAAGACAGCTGGCTCTGAGGAAGGGGCCGAGGCCCTGGGGGGTAAGGTGAATTACTGGCTCTGGTTCTGTGCTTTAGGAACCGCAGGGAATTCAAATACTCCAAGGCTGCTCCCATGCCCTACACCACTATCACCAAGCATGCAGGGAAATCCTAGATTTCACCTCCCAGCACTCCTAGGACTCAGAATCTTTAAAAAGTCATGTGTTGGCGTATCCTGTCCTCAGGATCACCCTACAGCTGGGTGGAATGATGGTAGGATGCATAGAGTTGACACCAGTGAATATGAAGTTCTCGGTCATAACAGGCAACATAAATTTCCCACCAGGAGCCAGATTACAGGAATCTCAGCCCCACTGTTGACTGTGTCTGCCTCAGTCAATGCAAAGTCGTAATGAGACCATGTCTAGACAGTATTGATCTCCTACCAGAAAAACAATAATTCAGAGTGTGACCTCTTTTCTAGCTTAGTCCAAATGACACCCAAATCAGGATCATTTATTCCACATTCTAGCACTCTCCCTAACCAGAGACAGTTAATCCACTAGGCAGCCAAGGGCACACATAGTCTCCTTTTCAAGGTATGGATGAAATTTGTGATATTCAAATAGCAAATAATAAAGTTACTTAAGCATATTAGGGAATATAGAGAAATTAAATGAGTTTTTGTGTGTCTTTTTTACCTTGCTAGGCAAAAAAGAAAGACCTTTAAAAAAAAAATGAGATCCACATAAGCTGAAAGAATGAAAATTCAAGTTAACACGGGCAAAATGTCTAAAGGAGAAATCATAAACTTACACTATCTAAATGATTTTCCATGTAGTCTGGCGGTTTAAGAGCAGGGGAGGCACCCCCGCCCCACCCCCACCAATAACTTTGCCCTCTGTTCCAGCTAGGAAGACATGGTTCTCTGTAGAAGCACCTCTTTCAATTGTCAGGGGTGCTGCTAAGAACCTAGCGTTCTCCCCTGCTCTGATGGCCAGACTGGTAGACTCATGAGGCAGAAGACGACACTAGAGGCGTCAGCGATCTGCACTGGAGTGCCCTGTGGTCAGGCACTCCACGGCCAGGCTGAGCAGACGTGCCTCCACATCTGGGAAGGAAGGGACTAGGTCTACAATACGTGAAGGAAGAGTGTTAAACAGCTTCCCAGGACGTGTGAAGGCGAGCCAGGAATGGAAACCTCAAGCTGCAGTGGGGAACCAGAGAACTCCCTGTGACTCTGGGCCTGAAATGGAGCCATGATTCTGAGGCATCTGGGTGGCTCCTGAGGGTGCGAAGTCTTACAAGGCAGATTCCTTTGTGTCACTGAAGAAAAATGAAACAACTACCTTGTTATGCTGGAATAGTATCAGAGTACAAATCTAGCCTTGGAACAATGTTAAATAGAAATATAACCCTGAGAGAGACTTCCCCCTCTGTAAATAATAGTTCCTTCAAAATGTCCCCTAGAGACAAAATTATCGTTGCTGTGCTCCTAGCCAAAACAGCCTTATAAGTCTTGGGAATACTTTGCCCTCCAAAGCGACCAGAAGGAAGTTCCTTCAGTCTACCCTGAGTTCTTACTGTGCTGGACTCTGTACCTTTTGAGCATTAACTCCCCTAACTAAAATTCAAACGGCTAACAGGGTGACACTTAGGAACTAAAGGAAACCTTCCCTACTGAAAGCACACGCTTAGTAAACGCCTTACATTCGTCTGAGATGAAATGAAGGGAAGCCAATCATGAATTTCCTGTCCCCTGTATAAATGAAAGACACCAGAGAGAGTGACAGTGTTCATTCTTCTCTTCTAGTCCAAGGAAGATAACCACACGAGGGGTCTGGGTTACAGCACCCAACTGTGGCCTATGTCCAGGACATAGGGGTAATTTGCAGGCTACCTCAGTCATAACACACTGGGGTGAAAGCAAGTACAGTTTGTATGGAGGTGTGCCTTCCCAGTGATCAAGAGGAAGACATAGAGGTGATAAATAAAACTTGCAAACATATTTAAAAGATGTGCAACTTATTGTAAAGTAAGGCAAGAGCCGTTGTCATTTAGGATGATTTTGCTGGAGAAACTTAACTCTCTACAAAGTACAGACCTTAGTAAATACCTTACAAATAACACGAGGGTTTGCCATAGCACTTGGTAGAATCCTACTCAACCATTTTGATTCAGCCAAATGCTATATTAGCCAGATGTAGGAGGAGAAAATTTTCTATATTGATCAGGTGATTGACTTAAAATATTCATGAACTTAGCAGAAACCTAAGTAGTAAGTTCCAAAACAAGAAATAAATCATATATGTCCACAAAAAGGAATGAAGGCATTTTGTGCAAACTGCCAGTTGCAAAACCAGTCACGAGACTATGAAGTACAGCACAGGGAATACAGTCACTAACGTTGTAATAACGCTGTGTGGTGTCAGGTGGGTACTAGACTTACAGGGTGTACACTTGAAATTAATATAATCTTGTATCTCAACTGTAATTGAAAGCTAAAAAAAAATCTTGGGGAACAGATTATTTTTTAGGTATTTTATAAAGCATAAACTCTGGGGCAGGAAAAACCCTATACACATAAACCCAGGGCACTCTGATTCCTGCGTCCATAGTAGTAAGAGCCCAAAGATGAAACCTCTTTCTAAAGACTTCCCAAGAATGTGATTCAACAAAATGTCTATTTTAAAAAACTGTTTCCTGATTTTAATATTATGTGCTAATTATTTCCCAGTGACTAACCAAGTATGTCTCCTATTATATAAATCAGTACTTTTTTTAATACTGCAAGGGAAGACAGAGACCTAGCTATCAGCAGCCGTACTCTCATAAAAATCAGACGTCAGCTTTTTCTTTTCAAATGTGATTAGTCATATCTGTGACTGTCCTCCAAACTTAGTTGAAATGTTTCTAAATCTTTCAAAATCAGTATGAGAGCCAGAAGATGTCTTTCCGGAACTGATGTGAAGCACAGAAAGTTTCACCATTTTCTCTTCGTTTATTTCTGAATTCAGCTTGGCCTTCATTAGTGCCACACAGCCACCCTACTATTCACCATCCTGTGACCCCGAGATCATGTGTCCCTGAGAATGCATATTTGCTCAGGAACTGTATTACAATGTTGTAATCTGCTGAATTTTCTGATGTTCTATTTTACAGTTGTCCTAAGTTAATGAATTCCATTCTTTTGGGCTTCGATTTCAATTTATTAAATTCACTCTACACATAAAGTTTATGTTCAAAGGAATTCATTATTCTTTATTGTTCTCGGCTTGAGTGTTAACAATGAATTTAATAAGCTCTGTATCTAATCAATATTTTCATGTTTACTAAAGACAAATTTGGTTAAAATGTTAAGTGTTCCAAGGCTTCCACTACCCCCAGAAACTAACTTTATGTTGCTTGGCCTTTCCCCTCAGCCATTCTGTAAAGGAAGTATCATTTCTTTTGGGGATGCAGAATTGGGTGAATGATAAGAAAAACAGAACTGAAAAACTGGGATGAAAATAAGAGAAAAAAGTCTAAGTCTGCAGTGCCTATCGGAGAGGAAAGGGGTAAGAGAGAAAACCCAGCTCCTGAGCAGGGCAAAGTTAGGGACCATGGGAAATAGAAGGAGGGAAACAGACTTTAAGAGTTGCCAAGCATAATCAGTAAAATACTCTTCCAAGTTCTTGGAGATGCATGCGTAAAATTCAGAATTACTTCTCCATTAGTTCATTTGCTATACTATCTCAGGACTGAACTGCATGGGGCCCCAGCACTTACTGAGGTCACACAAATACCCTCTGATGCAGACGTTGATTCATGTCTACCTGGACTTTGGTTTCCTTTAAATATCATAGATACGCTGCAGAAACAAACGTGATCATCCCAGAAAGGTTTAAGAGCTCTCGATCTGTTTTTAATGAAGTTCTATCAGTTAATTCATAGGTCATTGTCTCTGGGTCAATCTAAAGACAACTTGAGTAATTAATAAATTTATATGAAAACACACTGAAAATAAAGTTCTATCTGTTAGTGTCAAATACATAAAAGACACACTGGGAGACAACAGCTACTAAGGGATGCAGTGTTTCACTATCAGTGACGTATCTACAACAAAGGCGTAAGAAGAAAATTAAGGAAAGGGTAAGTGCTTAGTTTTATTCCTTTGCTATACAGATCACGCAGGAAAACATGAATAGAACCTCATCTGAAATATGTGAGCTCTGCATGCCATTTTTTTCTTAGTTGAGTTGTATTACTAAAAATCTACATGGCACAACATAATATTTATTATTCTTAAGGACGTAGATAAAACAATAGAAGAACCTAGGAGCTACCTAGAGAGCTAAATTAAAAATTAAAATTTATCACCCTTCAGACAAATATGTTCTACCTTTGTAAATTAAACCTGTCATCACATAAAGATGTACCACATAGCAGGGGTATGCATGGCAGAAGGGAGGAGTCAGAAATACTTATAGATACATACCAAATGAAAACTCCCAGGCCTTCCCAAGGATGTAAACAGCCTATACACAAATGTAGTAAGGTCCCTTTAAGGGAGGGGGCTTGAGTTCTAAAGCCTGATCCGAAGGCAAATGTTGCATACAAACCAACTTAACACTGAAGAGCGTTTAAACCACCTGTAGGGTGCAAGTTATATTGCTTTGTGTATTCAGGCTTGACAGTAAATATTTGAGAGCAAACAACTGAGCTGGGCTAAAGACAGGAGGCAAAGGAAGGTGAGCTGAACAACTGAATGGGTATTCAGACCACCTTGTCTCCAAAGAACTATCAAACCTCCACCAATGAGTCGTTACCCCATAGGTGATAAAGGTTAAACTTGTTTACCCTCCAACAGGGCTTATTCCACTGTCTTAACAGATATACTTGTCATTGCTGGGATTAAATAAGGCATCAGATGCAAAAGGACTGGTACAGAGCAGATACTCAGCAAATACGCGGGGTTTTAATCTAAGTCTTGTTTCAGTCGACCCACAAACACATTGCTCTTTGAAATCCTGTAGAAAGAACACAGCGACTGCTCCTTTCTTTCCAAGTTGTCATTTCCAGCTGGGGCCCCCCAAAATGGATATCCGTTTATACATCAGGCCTGCAGTGGAGCAGATCCTACTGGGGTGTGGGGTTCTAAGTGGGCACAAGGTGACCCCGTCACACAGGAAGCACATCTTTATGCTTGGGTCACATCTCAGCAGACTGGCTCCCTGAAGGGGGCCATCTTTCCAAAGCCAGAGCACAGCATGTTTAGCTCAAACCATGCGGCTATCCAGTAAGATGCACTCCTTTTCCCAAACTGCATCCCTGCCCACTCGACCAGGAACGCGCGTGAACCTACGAAATCCACTCGTAGTCCCTGAGCGGTAGCTGCCTGCGAGTCTCTTCTGCTGGTGCTCACTCACAGTGAGACACCCAAAACCCTAGCAACTGCCATCTTTTTGCTTCCTTCTCCCTCCTCCCTTCTTTTCTTCCTTCAAATTTGTGCCTATGGTATAAAACCACAGCAAAAAGCAAAGTCAAGTGGATTTCCACTTTAGTTGGCATATCTATAACAGACCCGTTTTCATCCTCATAGGAACGCCTTCCAGGGGGATCCTTTGTGGAAATGAGGGATGCCCAAGGCCACAGAGAACTCGAGGCACGACTGTACCCCTGACACGTGAGGAGAGAGTTCTCCTGGGTTCTCGGTGCAGGGCAGCTCCGACGCGCCCCCTTCTCCTCTCCCCAGCCCGCACTGCCTGCTTAGGGCTGCGCACCGCCACCACCACGGCCGTGAACCTACCAAGGTCTGTGGCTGCGGCCTCTAGTGGCTCCCAAATAACCACTGTCCTCGGAGCTTCCTCGGCAGAAGCCTATTCCCATTCCTCTTCCACCGTGAAATCCGCTTCTGATGATGTCTCATAGGATGTTTCAGCTTCCTTTTCCTCCTCTTGAGGGGGCTCTCTTACATCTTCCTCACATTTTTGTGCTCTCCTGGCCCTATGCACAGTTGCTCTACACGTACAAGGATTGACATCCCTACATTGAGAAATTTTTGAAAACTTTATTATCAAATTGTCCTTTTATTTTCCTTTGTAACTTTTAGCAATGTTAACCAAAACTAAACCTCTGGAATGCCAGGGCTCCCGCGGTCTCAGCTCTCACTTTTACCCCATTGCACAATGATGACGAGAGTTAAAGCACGTTCTTCCAACGGGCACCAAACTCCCCGAAGACCGTCCGTCCTCCACCCGCTGAGGGGGCTGGCCTTCGTTAGGGGATTTGGAGTTGGAAAAGGCTTTGGAGTTAGACAGACAAGGGTTCAAATCTAGCCTCTGGTACTAAGTTTGAGTACAACCCTGAGTGAGCCATTTGACCTTTCTGAGCTTCAATTTCCTTGGTTGGATAATGGGAGTACAAACATCTACCCAGTAAGACTGACGTGGGGATGAAATGAGTCATCTTTGCCAGATACATACAATGTCTGCACCTGATAAGCATTCCAAGTTGGTAGCTATTATTTTTATTCTTATGATTTAAAAATATTGGATCGAATGAATCTTTCTTCAAGGAAGCTCACAACACTGACCTTAGAGCAGATATTACTATGTTATTTAGTAGACCCCAGTTCCGAAGAGCATTCGGTTCAGTATTTTCACACTTGGGAAGCCAATAAATATTTTAAATTGAAATTAAGGACAAACAAAGAGCTAGGATTTGGAATCAAAGAAATGGATGACCAGTCTCACAAATACAGACGTATCATTAAGAGCTTCTATTCTCAGAAAGTGCATCTCTTTTAAAATATATTCACCACAGCTAACCATGGAGACCGAAATTTTTATCATCAGTGGTAAAACTGTCCCCTGAAAGGGACAACTGTGTAACTGAAGCAGACCTCACATGTTAGCCTTTATATAAGGAAAGAGCAGAATGTAGACATTCAGTGAGAGGCTGGGAAAGAGAGGGAGAATGAGAGGGAGAGAGAGAGTGTGCGAGACAGCGAGAGAGAGAGAGAGAGAGAGAGAGAGAGAGAGAGACAGAGACAGAGAGCGAGAGCGCGCGAGAGCAAGAAAGTGCCCCAACTTAAAAACAATCCCCAGTTTAAGATGCCACTGAGCTACCGTGGTGCATGAAGAGGAAATGTTAACTGAGGTTTTCGGCTTGCTCCTTTTAGAGAGTACTGCCGCCCCCTCAAATAAGAGGAAATTCTTCTTGCCTGACTGCATTCGCATTGGAATACTGGTTTCCTTTCTGCCTTCAGATTCAAACGAACACTGGCTGTTCTCTGCCGCCTGCCTCAGGTTCAGCCATTCTTGGGCCTTTGAACTCAGAATAGAGCTAACTGCATCATGGACTCCCCTGGGTTTCCAGCTTGCTGAATGCAGACTTTGGGACTTGTCAGTCTCCATGATTATTCAAGCCAATTCCTTACCATAAATAAATAAATATAGATAGATAGATAGATAGATAGATCCATTCATCAATTGATCCTATTGGTTCTGTTTCTCTGGAGAACCCGGACTAAAACAAATGTTAAACTCAAACCCAAATATTAATAACTTTCTTTATCAGTTTGGCATCTACGTGCATGTCTTTATGAACTACAGACTTTTTTCGTGAGCTAGCATATGGCACTCCATCAATTATTCCAGAATGCTCTTTGGGTGTTTAAAACATTTTATATTTTATAAAAATTGAAAACATCATGGAAGAATGTAGTGAGACTATAGTGATTAAGAGTCGTTAGTAATGCCAAATATAAAGCAATCTTGAATATAAAGAAATATTCCATTTTTTTCAATGACAAAAATATTCAAAAGGTAGGATGGCCCCCTTGTAAATATGCATATAGGGGTACAGAAAGAAATAGGTCGAATATCTACTTATGCCTGTTATTTCCTTAAATTACATGGATGGTTAAAAACATACGATTTCTTCAAATTCTGGCATACGAGAATGGCCTTTCCGTTCCTCCAACAGATTACACCAGAGTACATTTGCTCTTGGTTTGAGACACGGTTCTCCATGAATCACGTGTCTAAAGACACAAGTACCCGTTTAGATAAGCTGCTTTTTCTTTTAAATACTAACTCATGCTCCTACAGGCATGTGTGTTAATGTCTGTGCTACACTCATCTCTTACGTGGCTTTTTAAAATGATCTTCAGAGGGTCTGTGTAGAACAACATGTGATTGTGAAGTCACAGCCCCAGAATCATGACCAGCTCTGTATTAGATTTCTTTGCTCCTTTTCTATTGATCCCAGCATATGACCTTCACATGCACTCAAAACAGACACTGGGTGAGACCATCTCAGCCCATTGTGATTTCCGAAAGCAGCACTTAAAAGGACCCCAATATAGAGCAAACTCATCTCTTCTAAAGGATAATAAATTTGGGGGTGGGGGAAGCAAATAACACCTGTATTTGAGTATATGTGGTGTATTTTAGTGCAACTCTGCCTTTAAGATAAAGTGCCAGTTGATTCGAAAACAGTTCTGATACCCTGCTTCATCTTTTATCTATGTATTCGCTGGTTAGGAGACCTGAACTTCCTGAAAGAAAGAGACCTTTTCTTGTTCATTCAAACACCAAAAAGCAAGTCTTAGTTTTGCATTACCTGCAAGATATTTATCTGCTCCATATACAAACAAGCACCTGATTCCCACCCACCCTCAAAATTTTGTTAAACATCACATACTCAAAGCTCGCAATAACACAAGAACACCTTTATGTGAAACTTTTGGTGTCTAATTACCTTAGTGTGAATAACCATAAATACCAAACAAAAGCAATCACAATATTCAAATAGCTAATGTAAATATATCACCCAGGTTGAAGGAAGCTCAAATGCTCAGATTCACAGGTGGGGCTGACATCTACATTTCCTGTGATACAATTCCTCTAATCATCTGACCACTGAAGTATCATGTAAGCAAATGGTGACGCTAATAGAACTGACTAAGAGAATGACTAGGCTCAAAGTGTTAGAACACTGAAACATTTCATAATCGTGTCAGGCCAGTTATGTTTTTCACTCCTCTTTCCCTGACTTTTCTCCTACAAAGCTTTTCAGCTTTTCCTTGGAAATTCGTCACTGATGAAATGTTTTCACTCTCATGTTCTGTGCTTCTAGGTTTAGAGGGGTATCAACTAGGATTGCTTTAGCTGCATGTCAATGTAATCTGACCAGCAGCCCACTGTGAGTTAAACTCGGAGGACTTCCTTTACCGTTAGTTTTTGTTTTATGTAATGAGATGTCTGAAGGGAAGCAGTCTTGCACTAAGACAGTGCCCCACAGTGTCATGGATGTCCCAGGCTCCCTCTGTCGTTGGGCTGTGCTGTCCTCTTGGGGAGCTTTCACCTTGTCAAAAATGGCTGCTGCATCTCTGGGCCTGGCATCCTCTGGACAAAAAGAGGGTAAGGGCAAAGGGCAAAATACAAAAGGGGACTACCAGCTAAGTCCTCCCTTTCAGAGAGATTTCTAAGAAGTTCCATTCAGTGACTTCCACAGACATCTCTCTGGCCAGAAAGCGATCACCTTTCCTCCCCTAACTCTGAGAGAGTGTGGGCAACTGGGCATTTTAGCTGGGCGGTTGTGCTCCAAACACAAGCAGATGTCGGTTAGGAAGGGGAGGGACAAATGGATCTTGTGAAGGGAACTGCCCATTTCCGGCACACACAGGCGGGCGGACCGAGCAGAAAGGGCTAAGTGCCTCTTGCTATCAGGGAGGGAATTACTCCAGAATGCTTGTCTGCCCGGGACCTCGGGAGATAATTTGCTTCCATTTCCTCATTTCTAAAAATTCCTGCTATAGTCTTCGTAGCTTTATGAATATCATTTCTTAATCCAAATGTGACAAAACACGTGCTCCCTCTTTGGTAACAGAACCCACGTTTTTATGGACAGCAATGTGCCCGGCCTTACGTAATGGCTGATGATAGGTCTGAGCCAATCATCACAGCGCTGTTTCCTTTGGGTTGAGCTTTAGTAGTCACGTGACCTAGTTCGAACCACTGCGTGGAAACAGACTGGGGCTTCTGTGAAAGTGTCACTTTCGATAAAAAGCCAGAGGTGCATGGGGATCCTACCGCCGTCTCTCGGGGACATCCTTTTCCCTGATCTACTGTCTGCTCATACTTGGCTTCTGAGATTGCACTTCTTTTGTACAGGGAGGCATTCCCCAGCCATGCTGCACCCCACACCAATGTGCCCTATGTCCCCTAGCACCGTCTTCTCCCCTCTTTGTAGCCCCCATCACACTCGTGATGAATTGCTCCATGACTGTCTTCTCCTCTAAATTGGCAAGTCCAGAAAGGCAAGGACCACGTCTGTCTCCTTCACCCAATTTCGGGCACACGGCGAGCTTCGATGCACGTGCACTGAATGACTAGTTGTGACTTAGCGTTATGCGGACACTGTCTTGGGAGGGAGGCCTTTTAACAGTTCAAGGACACATATGAACAGACTTATGATAAATTAACAGGAACAGAAAAGAGTCATAAAAGATGGCTTAAGTGACTGGGATATACCTTGTACTCTTTTAGTTAGACACCAAGGAAAAAAATCAGCGTCCTTCCTAACGTGTTCTGTGGCTCTGCGTGCCCAAGTTTAGAGCGTAAGCAAAGGCGTCAGACAGGCCTGGATTTGTGTCCCAGCTCCTACTCTGATCAGCTGTGTGACGTGACAGAAACCTCCAGTCCCTCTGAGCCT
Organism: Lyroderma lyra; assembly: GCA_004026885.1. NCBI lineage: Eukaryota > Metazoa > Chordata > Mammalia > Chiroptera > Megadermatidae > Lyroderma > Lyroderma lyra. The sequence goes on along the minus strand of PVJL010003025.1, from coordinate 114,315 downwards.
CCATTTCCTCCTCTGTGAAATGAGGCTACTGGAACCTTTCCAACAGCGGTTTAAGAGGACTGAATGGGGTGATCCATGGAAAGCCCCTTGCCCGTGCTTGTCACACAGTGAGCACGCAGTAAATGCTAGTGCAAGTTCTCTGATGTTCTGGCCATCATCACAACACACAGGATATAAACCTGACTGGATCGAAACTCTAAGTGCTTCGTAAGTGTGAGATCACACCGGTACGGCTGTTGCTATTATTACTCGTAGCAAAAAGTACTAGTGCCCACCTGAGCAAACACTTCCTTGCAGTTGGACGGGTCACTCTCCACACTCCGGTCCAACGCCCAGCACAGTGCTGGGCACAAGACGGTGTGCAGCGAACACTCTCTGAACGGGGAACTGAGTCAGAGGGCTGCGCCACTGTGAACGTGCACGTGCTCTCGTAAGGAAACAGAAAGAGAAAGGCAGTGTTCAGCAGAGGAAGAGGTAGGAAAGAAGAGGATTTTTCCTTTAAATGATAAAAGCTTTTATGCAGTAAGACTGGAAGTTCAATTTTAATGGTGCAAAGCTGAGACATGGAGAAGTCTGTGCTCTGACATGGTCGGAGCAGAAGCTGATGATAAAGGCAGCAGCATTCACAACCGTCACATCTGTGACCAGCTTCCAGGCCTTGAAAAGCCAACTGGAACATTCCAGGAAACGGCTTGCTGCACGGGAAGACTCTGAACTCGGCTCACACCGCTCACTCAGACTGCGCTGTCAACCAGCCGTTGGCGCAGTGAGCGCTCTGTTCTCTCTTCCATCTTGCTCCATGACAATAAAACCCAAAGGGCCCAACGGAAGCTCTGACGAGTGCCTCACTGTAACTGTCACCGCTGACACAAGGCCTGCCATTAGTATGAGTCGGCCAAAAACAAGTCACCCAAATAGGACAGAAACAGCCCTTGAATCGAAGAAAGGCTCACTGCATCACGGAAACCGTTCAGCGTTTGCTGTCCCCTGCCTTAGCAGCACTCATGACCTCGACCACTGTCCCTTTGGACAGGAGACGTAGACGAAATACAGATAACCAGGGGCTGCGACGCCCAAGTGCAACACGGTGACCTAAAGGCACGACCGCAGCCTTCAGCATGACACTCCTCTATTTTTCTGTGATCTACACGAAAACTTGGAGTGCAATCTCTACCTTGATATCCCCTAAAAAGGATTTCAGCAGCTCTATAGAAAGGATTATTTAAGCAGTTTTAGAAGCCTTGGACATAGAGCATGGATGGTGCTTATGGGTATAGTTCCTATTTCAGAAAAAGCTAAGCCCCACCACATGCAGTATGCAATTCCTGCTCCACCTGGAATACAGAGCACTGGGTAAGCCCAAGTAGCTGGGAACCACACAGGTCTGGGCTCCCCGCTCAGCTCCCCGTACAACTCTGCACGCATTGGACACGGCAGTCAACCCCTCTGAGCCTCAGGCATACCATTAGGCCAGTTCTGTTCTGCATGCCTGGCATGGAAGAGCTTGATAAATGTTAGACGTCGTTGGTGTTAATGTTGCTGTTATTTCTCTCAGGCAGAGAGCACTGGTGCTCACCCAGGCACATAGCGAGACCACATTTGCCAGGTCCGACACCAGGAAGGTCGGCCCGAGTGACTGAGTCCTGGTGGAATGTGGCAGAAGTGACATACAGTTCTTCCTGGGCGGGCCCACAGAAATCAGAAGCCTCTGTGACTTCCTCTTTCCTCTTCTTTTCTCCATCACCCAGGTGGAAGGGATCTGGCTCCTCCCCAAGAACCTACTAGGAGAGCCACTCTTCCAAGGGAGGTTATGCTGGATTATCTGTAGGCTGACCAGATGTCCCATTTTAAAGGGGACAGAAAACACACGCACTGTCCCGTTTTAAATGGTACATCTGCTCGGCCTACTGATACCTCAAATTTAACCCAGTGACACTAGGCTGACTAGACATCCCATTTTAAACGGGACAGAAAACTATGGTATTGTCCCAATTCAAATGGGACGTCTGGTCAGCCTAATTATCTGGGTCTGTCCAAAGTTGTCACCTGAGGCCTGAAGAGCATAAGGAGAAAATGGGAGACATTTGTTGATCAAAACACTCAACCTCTTTCCAGCTTTTTGCCGGATGTAGGAAGAGACATCACACGCATTAGGCATTCTGACCTGTGCTGGTCAATATGGTAGCAAGCAATCATCGGTGACCATTTCAATTTTTAAAAAGTACAATTAAATCAAATCACGTTCTTTAGTCTTACTAGCCTCATTTCCAGTGCTCAATCACCACATGAGGCTATCGGCCCCCGGGCTGGTCAGCATAACAGAAAACATTCATATCCCTGCCAAAATCTCCATTAGAATAAAAATAAGGTATAGGGATTTATTAGACATGCCTAACATGATTCCATTTATTTTAGATTTATATGATTAAATTCCCTTATTGCGGGGTCTTAGGAGGTTCTGAATTGTTTGTTCAACTCCTTCACATATATTCCATTCCTCAGGAGATTCTATAACAAGAGCCTCCCTGTGGAATCAAGACCACGCATTTATTGGGCACGAGCTTATTTCAAGCTCTGTGTTAGGCAGTGCACACCTATCTTGTCATGAAAGTCGCAGGACTCCCTGGGAGACAGGCATGGTTAGCCCCATTTTGCAGATGAGAAGGCCGAAGCAGAGAGAGATAAAACCTAAGGAATGTTTATTTCTTCCCAATAGCTCCACTGGTCCTAAAAGAATTAGAGGACATAGACTGAACAGCTAAGTGTTCCGTGGATGAGGTTTACTTAGAGGAAAATCCGAGTTCTTTTTTGAACAACTGTAGGTATTTGAAGTTGTCGGGACCGTCCCGCTCTGGCAGTGGCTAAGACCTGACTCAGAGAAGCGCTGGGCAAGAGGACTGTGGGGGGCAGGCAGCCCTGAGTCAGATGTGTGTGTCAGCGGTCCCCAAAGACTCCATGCTGCTGCCCCAAACACTCCCAAAGTGACTTTTTTTATAGCTTCTCTCCAATCTCTGGGAGGAATGCACTTGATACTTATTTTTAACCTGATTCTCAATTCTCACAGTGTGGAAGGTCTGATAACAGCCCCCAAGATGCATCCTAATGAGTCTCAACTCCACGTACTAACCTCCCCGACAGAACGGGGCTGACCTGTGTAACTAACGGGGCATCGCAGGAGTGCCGGGGTGGAACTTCTGAGGCCAGGTCGTAAGAGGCATTGAAACTTTCGCCTTGTTCTCTCGCGGGGCAGGGGGACAGTCATGAGAGGATGGAGATACTCAAGCAGCAGTACAGAGGCCTGAGGTGTCGGGGAGGATGTGCCTTCACTCTAATGACCACCACCGACCTGCAGGCTTATCAGTGAGGCACTTGGGAAGTGGGTCCTCCACCCCACCCAAGCCCTCAGATGACTGCAGACCCCGCTGACACATAGGAGACTCTGGAACAAAACCACCCAACTTAACCCTGTGCCTCATTCTAGATAGCATGAAGTAATAAATGTTTGTTGTGGTTTTAAACCACTGCATTCCAGACGACTGGTTAGGCGGCAACTAACACAGAGGGTTTCTCAGACTTTGTCTCGTGGCAACTCAACAGGTGAGTCGTGTCGCTGCTGCTGTCCCATCCGGTTCTTTCTCCACAACGACGTCCCCCAGGCACCAACTCCTTCCTCTACAGTGTTGTGTCCTCCCTTATCGTGCTTGTTGGTAACTGGTTCCTGTGATTCTCCTCCCGCCTCTCTGAATATTGAAATAATTTTCCTCAACTCGAGTCCCTTCCCAAAAGGGGTCCAGAAAAATTCAAAGTGTTCCATCACAAAGTGTGCACAGCCTGCCACAACACGAGACTCAACAGTCTTTTCAATGACCAGAGGAAGGCTGCAAGGACTCTTGTTTAATTTGGTATGAACACCTCCTCCCATAAGGAGGCTGCTAGACGGGGTGAAATAAATTAAGTAAAATTAGCCAGTTTGTTAATTGTCCATTTCCCACCCTTTGAACACATCCTTCACCAACAAACGACATTCATTCCACACTTACCGGACATGCAAGGCACTATGGGTGAGGCGAAAACAATATATTGTCTGCTTTTAAAAAGCTCACAATCAAATAGAGGAGACTAGTCATAAAGATGCAAATCTTTACTCATAGTCACATATATGCCTAAGTAGCACATTTGCATATCAAAGAGAGTGAAAGCCAAAGACCAAATGAACAATATACGTAAGTGTTAACATCTTCAGAGGAACCGGCTGTCACTGTGAGCTGAATTACTCCGGGCAGGCTTTTTGGAGTAACAAAGCCTTGAGTAAGAAAGCTTAACTATGTTAGATGCTCTTACAGATACTAGCAGTTTCATCCAGCTCTCCTTTGGCACTGGGCATAGAGAAGCCTGCACATCTCAGCTTCTTGTGGTTTGGTGGATTAATTTCTTGCTGCACCATAACCTAGCTTCTCCTAACTAAAACAGAAAGATTCCTAAAGGCAAAGAAATGCAGAGAATGGCAGAGGGAACTTAACAAGCCACATGTTAAATGACCTTTCTCAATTACAAATCTATGTGCATACCAGGCCATAGCTTCTTATGACATATCTTAATAGAACTGAAGGTTTTTAAATAAAAACATAAAGAGGGCTAGACAGGCAGCGGGAGAAAGCTACTGCCCTTGGGTGATCATTACAGATCTCAGAGTAATACGATTATTGATGCCTTGGCCAAGAGCATTCCTTTTCCTTCACTTTCTTTTTTCTTTGAGATTACAAGTCATGTATTTCCATTTGGGAAACAGTATTTAATAACCTCTAAACCTAACATGAGTCCTGTGAAGCCCAAGTCTACAGTTGAATGGTCAAAAATAAAGAGTTGGAATCCTTCAAAGCGATCCCATTTTACACAGCAATGCTTTGCTCTCGACAAGAAAGTGTTCCTGCGTGATGGATTCCCCTCTCTCACTGTACATCACACTTACTGCTCCATGCCTGTCACTCTCTATTCTCTTCCTACTTGTTTGTGCCTTATTAAGCTTAACACTTGGAAACAGCCAATGAGAAGCAGAGAGCCACAAGAAGCCTTTTCTCTTACAATCAGCTCCCTTGTTTTCTAAGAGCGAATGCCATTTTCCAATCAATTCACGGGTGGGATTCTTTGACAATTTACTTTATAACTCTGTCCTCATGAGTGTCAAATGGTTTTCGATGAGGATATGGTGATAAATTTTAGCTAAACTTTTTCATACGGACATTATCTCCCATGTTTCCTCTTCAAACCAAGTCTCTTTGCATTGGATTTGCATACAGAATTTAAGAGTTTAAAACTACAATCAAATAGCCTCGCCATTCTTGTCTACTATTCTCAAAGCAAAGTTGCAGGTCAGTCTCAGGATATGCATTACAATATCAAGTAGAAATTCAAAGCCCATCTAAGCTCTGACTACATTTGAATGTTTGTGTGTTTGGAGGTGGCGGTGGGTATACAAAGCAAGGGAGAAGGAAAAGGTACTTCTGAGAAACTGATGTTAATTCTGTACATTTTCGAGTTCCTCAGTCTTCAGTCTTTAAACACTCTACTACAGTGCAGCTTTCCTCATTTTGAAGGAATTTCCCAGGTTAACCAAGCCCCAAGGCACTGACCTTGGATTAGTCCTTCACCCAAGTAAAGGTCCTGGCAACTCAACAGGACAGATTTGCAACATGTTACTAGTGATTCAAAAATATCCTAAAACCATCAAATTTGAAGATGCCCTAGTTCCCCAAAATTCTAAAACCCTCTGTCAATTCTTCGATTTTTCAGGAGTGATATTCTTGGGCCATTGGTTTGCACTGGAGGATGTAACAATGAGCCTGTTTGATTCTAATATGTAACAGAAACCAAGTCAGACCACGATACAATGGAAGGGGAATTTGTCAGTGGGTACAAGAGTATCACAAAAACTGAGAGGCAGAGATACAGCCAGTTCCCCCAGTGCCAGAGTTTAAACAAGGACCACCATAACTACAAGTTGTCCCATTCACATTCTCCTCCTATAGGAATTAGGACTTCACATACTCCTAGCAACACCCACCAAGAAGAATGGTCCTTTCAGATAGCTTCTCCTTGGCTCCCAGGGGGCCCAATACCTTTCCCTGTGATTCGGCATGGGCTGGACAAGAGAACAAAGAAAGCAACTTTGATGTTTTTTTCCTTATAAAGATTTACAGTAAATATCATGGGCACCTGGAAATAATCCACCGCCGTGCACACATTCTCTATGGACCTGACTGAGTCCCCATGTTTCTATTTGGTCTGGTATTTAAACTCACCTGCTTCACCATCTCTGTCACCAGCTGTTTTCAATATATGTGAGCAATAGTAAAGTGCATGCCAACAAAAGCCTAGAAATGAGCACAGTAATACTGCTCTGTTATATAAATAATGGATAAATACAAATACCTAATCACCTCGAAGAAAAAAGGTCAGCAGAACTTGATTTTCAACTGGTATTAAAAGATATTAGCACAGTTAATGGTGGGAAAAGTGGTCGGCCATGGAGAAATAAACAAAGAATGGATATAGAGACAGATGTTGGTAATGGCTGTTTAAGATTCCTTTTAACTAAAGGTCATTGGGTATTCTTATGTAATGAGATGAGCGTCCCTAATCTGGAGAATGAGGCAAGAGGTTTTAGGCAGCTGAGGCCTCAGAATTTCCATGAAAAAGGCCACTGTAAAGTGACAGAATATGCCACCCCCAAATATGCCGCTTTGGTATAGCGATTATTTGGATCTGTGGGCACTTGAAAAACAGCAAAAATACAGGAAAAGGCTTTCTCTGAACTCCACTAATCTGTCTAAAACAAATCCTCTAAAAGGAGCTAAATTGACCTAGATCCCCTCCAAGGAGTTTCATCAGTGAGGGAGGACTGACTGTTGTCACAGGAGAGGAGCCTAGAAGTCCTGGAATCCGGTACCACACCCAGACAAACTCTGTCACCAACTATCCTACCTCTCATCTATTCTTCTAAGGACCCATTCATCACTTGTAAAAAGCATTTTCTCTCCCCTAAGAGGTCTACATCCCTTCCATCCATTCCATGACTGAGATAGCACGTAGGTCTGAATTCTAAGCCATCTCAAGGAATTACTCATTTTCCCCTGGGTATATCCCATGTATATACGACATGTTCCTATTGAAAACTCCTGTTTGTTTTTTCTCTTGTTACTCTGTCTTTTATTACAAGGATTTCAGCTAAGAAGTCAGATGGGTGGAGGGAAAATTATTTTTCCTCTCCCACACCATCTTCATTATGAGACTCTGGTGATAGCCTGATAGTGTTAGGAAGGAAAAATTTCTCCTCCACCCTTCTAGGTTCTTCTGGATGGCTTAAGAATTTGACATCAGATAGAGTAACAGTAGAAAATCAAATTTAATTTCATATGCATCAGGGCTCCATTAAAAATAGGAGGCCTTTAGGCAGTTAGGCAACTGGGACTTACATGTCATGCAGAGCTTAGAAAGGGGATGGGGACTGGGGCTTCAAAGGGGAGGAAAACAATTCACAGGAAGATGGAAAATGCCAATATTTACAAACAAACGTTTGCTGGGTCACAGAGCAGCAATGTGACAAAGAAAGGAATGTTAACAAATAGAATTTGCTAGGTTCCTGCCCCGACCCCCAGCTGTTATCATACTGGAGTTATCTGTGGTGAGGGCTCCCTTCTGGAGCAGGTTCTCTATCTAAATTCTACTGGGCAGGTAGGGGGAGGGTCAAAGGATCTTCCTGAGTCGTTTGGGCCTTCATGGTTTTCAGCTTGAAATAATCTTCATGCCCTGGTGGCACATTCTGGGAAGACCCATTCCAACCCCCTATAGTAGCCACGTCACATGGACACACACAACCGTGTCACTCAAATCCTTCTGTTCGCTTCTCATTTGGAACAGACAAGTTTCTGGTTCTCTGGCTCCCTGCTTTGTTCAGACATGGAGGGTGACATGTATTGGCTGTACAGACCCAGTAATCTGTGCAGGGGCTCAGCGCGCGCTGCACAATCGCAGCAGGGCCTGTGGCTAGGATGCAGTCTCACGAGTTTGAGTAATGTGAGTCCATCTTGAACAGAAGAATCTTCCATGGCCCAGACCGTGGACCATGAGAAATGAGTGTCTCTTCAGCCCCCAAGAGAGCCACCAGGGAAACAGTCTGCTCTCATGACGATACTCTGGACTTGTCCACATGCCCCGCTGAAGCATTTTCGTATGAATTGCTACACGTGCCAGCGTGCTCTTATATAATTTTCCAAAAAGATGGCGCAATAGCAACATTAATACCATGGTTTTTAAAAAGTAAGAATCCCACGTAAATGTTCTCATTTGTGATTCTTGCCTTCCTATCTTTGTTTGCAAGTCTGCATATTCTTGTATATCTGTTAATCTTGCCATTTTATCTTCTTTTTTCACATAATATCAGAACTATTTTAATAAGTTATTATCAGAACCATTTTTCCATATTGTATCATTGGCTTCACAAGTAAATTATAGACAGCATTACAATACCACTATAAGGAACATTCCGTTCAGCCTCAGTTACACTACTACCCCGGAAATCCTATCTCAGCGGACTGTGGACAAAAGTCCCCTAAGAAAAGTCCCCTAGAACTCCTTTCTCAGAGGATTGAGGCCAAAAAAGGGTGCTGTGGAAACTAATTTCACAGGGTGATCTGATCATAAATTCCTAACTGGGCAGGTCATGGGCAGTCACACCCCAGGAATGAAACTTCTTCAGTAAAAGTCTTATCTCTGCCTTAAGCTGGCCCTGTCCTTTGTTTCTGGGCCTGGAGGTTAACATACCTTTGAAATGGCCCCCTCTTAGACCACCCGGCCCACCAGCAAGAGAAGACAAATCCTACTGTCTTGAAGCAGGAGCCCAGCCTTGCTGTCTCTCACCTCTGTGTAATCTTGCTTACATCCCTTCTTAATCTCAGATGCATAAAAGAAACTGCAAACTGTTATTCTCTGAAGCATTTTTCTCATTCTGTTGAGACCTTGCTTCCAGGTGTATCCTCTGTTTGATTCAAATTCATTTTTATAAAAATTCTCTCCAGGTTTGGCCGTTCTTACATCGTCTCTCCTGATCAGGCTCTATGCTGTCAGCCGAGGGAATTCACTAGGAATGCACTCCTGCACAGTGCCACCGGCAGTGTCACTGCAGAATCGTTTCACCACAACATTCTCAGCTCTAAATATTACCATGTTTTTAACTAGTGAAAATTTTAGATCTCAGTGAGAATTTCCAATTGCCATTCTGTTTTTAAAGGACTCTATATAATTTAGGAGCTGTCCAGGAATGTTCATGTCTTTAACCTGTATGTATTTCAGGAACCTATATATCCTGTGTTTTTAAAAAGAATTATGCTGAGGCAAATACAAATGGAGCTGCAATGATTAATGAAAACTACTTCTGTGATATAAGCAAGCAACTCATTTCTGCAAAACCATGCTGAAAGGGACCGTCTGTCTCACCTGCTGTGTGTCCCTCGGGGAGACACACTCCGGAGAGGGGCTTTAATTTGCCATAACTGCCTCCTTTGTTTTGTCTGTTGTGTGATTTCCCTGCTATGAGGAAATGCATTCAATTGTTTCTCTATCTCATGAGAATTTGCTGCAAAAAAACATTTGTAGGCACTAAACAACTCCACACGTTAAAACCTTGTAGCAGAAAGGTAGGAAGCTAATTTTCCAACATGAATGGTCCAGCTCCGAGGTCTAATAATCCTGTAGATTATAGATCCTATAATCAGTGTAGTATCACTTCATTTGAACTCCAATAAATACATACTTTCTATGAGATACTTTGGGGAAAAGGCACTCAGATATTTCACATTGGTGATGAAGAGAAACACATTTTTGCCACACTGAAGCTTTCATTTGGGATGTTGACTTTAAGATGGTTATTAAGAAACAAAAGACTCCATGAGAACCTTTCACCTTCCCCCGTTTCCTGCCCAAAAGATTCGGAGAAGAAACACCTTCACCTTCGGAAATCTCAGGATGTTTGTTTCCTTTAGCCTGAACCACCTAATTTGAATTAAATATGATAAATAAGAAGGCTTCAGGCAGGCACCTGTCAGCTAGATACCCCGTGTTCCCTTGTTTCTTTGTTGCTCAGCAAGACCCTTCCTGCCTGTGTGTTTCACTTCTCCCCAACTACCTGTCAATCACCCATTCTCACTTCTGAACTCTAATGCCCGCCCCCTTTTCTTCTTTGCCCAGAACGTCTCAGACACCCAACATGGGCTCACTGACTGTGGAATCTTCATGCTTACGTGAATTCCCCATGCACATATATTAAAATTTTGATCGTCTCCTCTTACCTGTCTGTGCTAATTTCACCACCAGTCAGGCTAGAAGAACTGAGAAAGTGGGAGGAAAGTATGAAAAGTATTCATTTGTTTTCTAGCCCCCACAGATACCTTTCTCCTTTTGCCCCCAGCACCTGCTTTCCTTCTCTCCTTTTCTCCTTAATTCTTCTACTCAGAAAAAGTCTCAAGAAGCAAAAATACATCCCTCTCTGCATTTTTATAAGCTGGTCAGTTTAGCTTCCAGGTTTTCAAAGTTTTTGGACACAGAAAAGTGTACCCCACAAACAATCCCTTGTTCTTCTCAAAAGGCCCTTCCTCTGCCAGTTAGGCCATCACACCAATTTTCCTCCTGAAAACCACAAAAGATAATGGTCCTGTGTGGAGACAACCCTCACTCAGAATGCTTCAAGGAGAATACTGGGCAGCCAGTAATTATACATCCGAGGAAATAATAATAAAATCTATGCTGGCCTTCAGATTGTTAAACTCCTTTCAGAAATTTCCAAATTGCCGAACAGTGATACGAGTATAACCAAGGACTGGCAACAACTCCCAAAAGTCCAGAAGAATTTGCCTTTGCGTTTGTAGGCAAAGATGCTTCCATTGTTCCTCTTCGAAAAATAAAGATGACTTATCACTTACTTTCCTGTGTATTGGACACTCCTGCCACATACTATCTATAGCTCCTGCTTCCTTAGTTCTGAGCTTCAAGGTCTCTGCATGCATAGGGGAAACTAGTAGGGTGGCAAACAAAACAACTTGTGTTTATTTATTTGTTTTTTGTTTTGTTTTGGAGGCAGAGAAAAGGGGAGGGGACAGCACGTAAGACTGGAGGCAGATGAATCACAGTACAGAAGGACACAATGTCTCCCTTCAGACGGCCACAGGAGGGTGAAGAAAGATTGGAAAGCACTGAATGCTGTTTCTGATAACCACCTATTGCTCTCTCCAAAGAGACAAGTGAAGTCGGGCAGGTTGTTTTCTGCCCTGTCAAGAAAATATTTAGTAACAGCCTTGTAAAAGCAAGCACTCACAGCTTCCTGGGGAGCTGTAGGTTTACACTCTTGTGCGGTTTCTTCCGACAAGTTCCTTTGTTGCTTTGTGTGTACTCCACAAAGGCCTGCATTTCTACAAATGAACCACTCTCCCTGCGTGGAGACTGTCGGAAGTTCACAGACCATCCAGGCTGGCTCTCCCTGAGGGTCCTGGCACACGCAGGGTGCTAAAAGGGACCTGGAGGACCAGAATGGAAAAATTCAAATTGATTGATTCCCCCCCACCATGGGTGTCAGCTTAGTTCGCTAGTAGCTGAAAAAAATCCTTGAAGGAAAAAGCACTGTTTAAAATGCTGTTATTAATTTTATAATTTGCTAACAAAAAGAAATACCATGTGGCTAATGAGAACTTCCCATTTCAGAAAGTATTTTTCACCAGCAAACTTTAGATGAACTTGTGTGATGTATCAGAAGTTCAACACAAAGCTAAATAAACAGCATGGTTTGCTGCTATGGCGTTCTAAAATTATGGTGAGTGCCACTTGTCACTCCCAAGCAAATGCTTAGTATCATCACTTTTTATGTATATGGTATGTGTTAAATATTGTACCCACTTCCCCACTACACTAGTTTTAAAAACTCACATTTTTTTGAGTTAGGAAATTACCGCATTTATTAAGCACACCCCTGCTTACTCGCTCTGTAAACTTGAGCTTGGAATTGAACCCTCTGAGTCATTTAAACAAGGCTGATATCCACCTTGTAAGGTTGTGAGACTTATAAAAGAACGAAGTGAAACGGAGGCTGGTGTTTACTGAACTCTGAGTAAGTGTGTGCCAGCAGCAGCATTCTGCAAGAACGCCAACACTCCTCTAAGGAAACTTCCAAAGGCTCTGTGTCCTCGGTCTGAAGGTTTTCCTGGTCTAAAGATTCTCTTAGGCTAGTGACCAAATCCTTGATTAACTTCAAAAGCTCTGTGAACTCTCTGAAATTGGATGTGGAATCGTATGACCCTAGGGCTACAGACATCTCTCATCACATCCAGAGGTTAAGAATCACTGCCATAAGTCATCTAGTTTAACCTCCTCTACTTCTATTTTAATGAAGAACCAGTCCCATTTAGGGCAGAGTGACCAGGCCAAGGACCCAGAAAGGGGCTTAGGCGTAGGGGTTGCTTCGGCCTCACCCCTACCCCAGCGCCTGCGGGCTTCCTTCCCCAGCAGCTGAGACCAATCCTAGCTCCCTCCTGCAGCTGTGACCCATCCTCATCTTAGGACTAATCGTGACACATGGCAGGACAGATTTAGGAATATCTAGGTCAATGCTCTGGGTCAACATCCAGGCTCCTCTGTGGCAGTGGCTGTGTGCTGTCACGGGAAGATCACGACCTCTCAAATACGATGGCTTGTGTTTAATTCTGTTCGACCTCTTACTGAACGTTTAACTTAGAAATGCTCACTTAACCGTTCCTTCTGTCGTCTATTAAATACAAGCAGTAAGATTTATGTCCATCAGAAAAATGAGATAAGGCAGCGAATACAGAAAAATGTGAGCATATGTCTGTCATGCAACAGTAGGTGCTCAATAAGAGTCCTTCCTCACCCTGAGCTTCCTCCTGGCCCCTTCGGCCACCTGCCTAGAACCCAAGTCCCTCCAGGAGTGAGGTTCAGTCTGTACTGGCTCCTTTACCCTTCCTCCCACCAGAGCCATTGACCCCACTTCCTTGGAAGACCTCTACCTTGGTGCTTACTACTTGCCTGACATAGGTCTTTCTGCACCACAACTGTGCCTTCTGAATCCCCCACCACAGGTTTCCACACACCTGTAGGGCCGGCTCCCCCACATAGTGAGTGAGGCGGACCTCGCACTCCCCACACTGACTGTTTATGTGAACTGCTTCCAACCCAAGCACTCTTGATGGTGAGGTCAGCCCCAATCCGTCTACCACAGCGCCAGCCGGTGCTTGTTAGGCTTGCAGGGACCTTTGATTAAGAGGCCTCCGCAATTCTTCACACACCATGAAATTTATCAAATCCAAACTAATTGAGTGTAAAAGGTCCATGGTTCCATGAGGGTAAAACCTGAAGGCTGTATAACTGAAAATAATGATAAATAAAAGCTTTTTGAGCTCTTAGTATATGCCAGGCCCTGCCCTCAGCACTTGACATACACTCCTGCATACAATCCTCCAATCAATCGCATGCAGTAGGTGTGATCATTATCTTCATTTTGTAGAAGGAAATGGAGACTCAGAGAAGTCGAACCAATTGCCCAAAGTTGCACAGGCAGTAAGTAACACTGCCATGGATTGACCAGAGAGGGCTAAACAAGCATGAAAAATGTTTCGGGGTGTCCCTCTTCAGCTAAGGAAAAATCATTTCATACATACAGCTCCTCAGGGCTCATCCTAATCAGAGCTCTCTGAAGAAGTCACCATACTGTGATCATAAATTATTGACTCTGCAATTTGACATGAAAATATAACCTCAGGAAACCTAACCTCAGTCACTTGAGATGATATCACTCTTCCTTTAGTCGGTAACAGATTTTTCAACGCTGGGACAGATAAAAATTAGAGAAATTATACATTCTGTGAAACCCATGATATTCACGCATTTTGGTTAATTTAGGCACTAGAACAATCTGAATGTTTAGTGTCAAATGTGTGTAATCTCTAAGAGAATGTATCATATGTAAGAATCAGACAGGTTAGCCCTGTGATTCTAGTTGTAAATGTGTAATTGATTGATTGTTGCTTCCGATTTTAGGTAGAAAGTTTTAAGAGAATTTGACTATAAGTTGTATGGGAATGTTTAAGACAAATGGATTTACTATGTTTATGAGTTTAGTATATTTGAATAAAAACACAGTTTAAAAGCTTAGAAAGTTTTTGCCTATTAGGATTGTGAGCTTGTCCTGCCTAGAGTCTGAAAAAGTGTTTACAAAGACAGTAAAAATGCTAAATTTGTCAAGGTACTTTAAAATGCTGATGGGCAAATTTAACTAAGGAGGTAATTACAAAAGATTAAGAAGAGTTTACTCTTTCATGACATTCATAAATTGTACAGAAAGATTTGGAATTTAAACGCTTTAAAAACTTATTTAAAACATAGAACTTCAATAAATTAAACATTAGTTAAAAACCCAAATTATACTAAATAGACCCTTCTGCATACAAAAGTGCTCCTTTATCCACTAAAACACTCATTAACTGACCCAGAAGCAAGAGAAAGTCTTCTAAAATATAAATCTGATCACGTCATGCCTTGGCCTAAAATCCCCCCTCGGTCATCCATTTCACTTAGGAGAAAGTCTAAACTCCTGACCAAGGCCTAGGAGGTCTTGCAAAATTGATCCCTGCCCACTTCTCCTATCTCATCTTCAATTATCCACCCCCTTCTCCACCACACACAATTACATCTATTCACGTGGCCCTGCTTTCTCTCCCTGGTGCATCACAAGTTCATTACCGCAACAAGGCCTTTGTATTTTCTGTTCTTTCCACCTGGAATACTTTTCCCAAAATCTTTTGCATGGCTGGCCTGCTTAACATTTAATTCTCTGCTCAAATGTCACCTCTAAAGGCCTCCCCTAATTGTCCCTTCCTCCAACAATCTCTGACAGATTAATATAGTTTAAAGTTATAGCAATAACCTTTATGTCTAAAATATCTTGTTCGTTTCTTGGTTCAAATATTTACCTTTCCTCTCCCCCAAACAAACCAAAGTTCAGTAAGAGTAAAACTTTGTCTTTTCTGAAACATTGCCTGGCATATACATATTAGGTGCTTACTAATGATCTGTTACATGAATGAACAAATTTAAATAAATAAAACCCATCTT
This sequence comes from Lyroderma lyra, assembly GCA_004026885.1. Taxonomy (NCBI): domain Eukaryota; kingdom Metazoa; phylum Chordata; class Mammalia; order Chiroptera; family Megadermatidae; genus Lyroderma; species Lyroderma lyra. The sequence continues at coordinate 99,147 of PVJL010003025.1, read as the reverse complement.
TGTCATAATATAAGGTTATTTTGAAAACATTACCTTATGTAACAGTGAGTCAGTCCATCAGACCCAATTATGTGGTGTTTATCTGACAAATTTGATTCTGTTCTTTTGGGATTAATGTCTATAAATTCTAAAAATCAGCCAAATGCCAAGCAGAGCATAAAAGCAAGTAAAATCCCTCCCCAGGACACTTGCTATCCAAATTATAAGCATACAAAAGTCTTGGCAAGATGCCTATGCTAATAAGAAAGTGACCCAATATTCATGAGAATATGAAAACCCATTATTTTTGCCTGAAGTTATCTTGGCTTTTCCATAATTAATGTCATATCATCAGAAGACTAAGAGATCAAGGATAGTAAAGGCATTGATTCATGCAATAGTACTCATAGGGACTCAACAGTTACTGTTGAAAGAAAAGAATCCAAAATCTGAGGTTAATGAATGCTAGAAATCTACTCAAAAGAAGAAGAGCAGTTGGCATCAAGACAGAAACTTAGGGTGTTTAAGCTAATCTTTAATGGAAAACATGTTCTGGAGATGCCTGGAAGGAGACAAACTCCAAGTACTCATGGGCCGTGTTAAATAATATGACTGGTGTCTACCTTCTTTAACTTCTTTAACAGTTCTTACTTGATCAGGTCAGGAATGGTCTCAAATGCCTGCTAATCCATTTTCTCAACGTTCTCTCCCTATGCCAAATTGCTTCACAAGCAGAGCAGATATCATCTATAGCACAATCCATTCAGTCTAGGCTGTCTAGAAGAACTTCCTTCCTCCCTTGACCTTGATGTACAGATAGGTTTCAATTTTTTGTTGTCGTTGTTTGCACGTGTCTTTTCTCATGAGTTGGTTAAAATTTGCTTTGCAAGTGTTCATGACAAAAACCAATGAAAAATTAAGTAAAAATTTAAAGCTCTCTTTTACCAAAAATAGTTATGTATTGGGTTCTCACAAGATTGCAACTCAGACCTGAAGTATCATCAGAGAATTGGGGAAGAGAACAAAAAAAAATGGTTAAGTGTGGGAGGTGATGGAAGAGTTAATTAAGTTGATGGTGGAAATTCTTTCACAGTGTGTACATCTATCAAATTAACACACCGTATACTTTAAATACATTACAATACAAGCTGAGAAAAAGAAACATGTTAGTACTATAATTAAACATTTTCCAAATAAGAAGTCCTTATTATATGACTAGGAATGTGTGGAATACCTAGAAGCAGCTTTTCCAAATGAACTCATCAATAAATATAAAACATGAAATGAACTGCTCTAGTTTTCCCATAGACCCTATCTAGGACAAACTGCCCTAGGATAGATGATTAAGTTAGTCTGGGTCCAATTCAGGACTGTATAATACGGAGTTATGTCTTAGGCTATGACCCCACAGGCAAGCTGGAGCATTCCAGGGTCAAAGAATCTCTGCCAAAACCCAAAATCAATAGGGCCATTTAAATGATGACATCCCCAGTGGGGAAAGATATTTGACGCCACACATCAATGGCATGAGCTACTGTCCTGGGCATTCATCAATAGGTCCAAGAACCCATTAAAGCTTTTTAATTTCTGCTTAGTGGTATTAGGATTTAAATGATGCCAAAGACACTGCCTGCCACTAACAATGATGTGGTGGCAGTCAGTAGAAAATGACTTACATGCAGGCCTTCCTAAATAAGCCAGGCAATTCTGCTGGCTGCATTTACCGGCTTGTCAGGCTAGTTCCACTTACAGTAGGTCTTTGTTGCTCAACCTGCCTATCATCCATCTCCCCATCTTCTTTAACCAGCATTCCATGTTTTCCTTAAGAAGCTACTCCACCTCTCTTCTTAGTCCACGTTCAGGAAGAACTGGTCCCCCTCACAGATTCAGGGACAGGTACATAACCCAGATCTGGTCAATCACCCTGGGATAGTGCCAATGAGATCCAAACTTTGAATATTAACTAGAACTATTAGAAATAGTTCTCCCATGAAGCTCTACTGTTTCCTACTGGGATTGTTAAATTACTACAATGGAATAGGTACATATTACTAGAAGCTCTCTGGCCACTAGGATGAGATACAGCCTTAGAACAAACAATGGTAGATCATTTAGTCTTCAGGAGCCAGCAGTTCTAGAATTCGTGTGTCCATTGTTTTTTTCAGTAAATAAGCCAATAAAACACCTTTTTCATTCAGTCCATTCTGAGTTGCATTTTTTTTATCCCTTGTACTCATTCTCAGAAACTGCAAAAAGATGGGCTACTGCACAAACTATGGGTTGATGGAATATCATTTGTTTTCTGGAACTGAACAATTGATTACACTCCTTTTCTGAGCCTTAGCTCAAAAAGTGTCAAGGCATTTAGATGACAGATAGATAGATAATGAAAGTTTGACAAAAAGATCATAGGTGGACGACAGACCTTTTTGCCCTTCGTTCTTACATATAAAGGAGCATGCTATACATACTTTTCTTCACATTTTACATTAACAATGACATTATATTAACAATATCTCTAGCAACTGCTCCATATCAATCCATAAGAATCTTCCTCATTCTATTTTACAGCACACCACTGTATGGGTTATACCATGACTCATTCCAATAATACCCTATATACAGGCAGTTAGGATGTTTCTAATACTTCCCAAGTACAAATAACGATGTATATAGCTCCTACTGTGAATGAAGTTGAACATATGTTCATATGTATAAGGACCATTTCTGTATCAATTTTTGGTGAACTGTCTAGGTCTTATGCCACTCTTGTATTTTGGACTATTTTTTTCTTCTCAATTTGTAATAACTCCTTATATGTTAGAAATGTTAGCTCTTTATCGGTAGTGTATCTTGCAAATATTTTCTCCCCACTTATTGCTTGTGCTTTCACTTTATGTTTTTGCCATGCAAAGAGAATTTAACATTTTTTTTTAATTTTACACATCCAAGTTCTAGGATATCTGGGTTTTGAATTACACAAGGCCTTCCCCAACCCCAGGTTACAAAGGAATTCCCCTTAATGGTTAAATGTAAGTGTTCCTTGCTATACTATGTACACATGGGGGCATGTGTGTAGGAACAAAATAGCATTTGCCTGCTGACCTCTGGGCAATTTGAAAGAGGCATGAAATTTATCTCTGCAGGCCTTTCCTCTCCTGCCAGTGTGGCTTTCATCTTCCCTAACCCCGGGTTTCCTCAGCAGGCCAGGCCGAAATTACTAAACAAGGCACTGCTCTCTCATACCCATGGGAATCTTTCCCCAGAGCAAAAGGTAATTTGTAGAGCAAGTCTGTTTTATGCTCACACACATTTTTTAAAGCGAGAATCACCAGTATTATATTTTATTGTCTATCATCGATGGGTGCATTTTCTCTTATTATTTTTATTACCAAGAATCCATGTTTACTTTAGGAAAAAAAAACCATAAAGCTACAGCTAAGTCAAAACAAAAATTTTGGAACTGTTAACATTTCAGAACATACTAATATATCAATATATACCTATTAAAAATTCTCTTTTCAATAAAGTATACTTACTCTATATACTTCCTGTGTTGTAATGTTTCCAATTTCACTCAATGTAAAAAAAAAAACAAATTCAAGATATTATTGAGTTATCTACAACCACATTTTAAAAAGCTACATGGTATTCCACTGCATAAAGATGGAAAATATTTAACTGAGTATTATGTACTTAGGATATTTGGTTTTTCTTTTTAATATCATAAACAGCTCTGTGATAAAATTACTTAAAGACACACACCTTTACGAACTTGTCCAAATATTTCCTTAGGATAAATATAAAGACACGGAACCGCTGGATCAAATAGTACACATTATTTTTTATACACACAGCTAAGTTGCGACCAACAGTATCTGAAAATAATGGTTCCTTCACTCATACACACACCCCACTCGGTGTTATCATTTTTCCTAATTCATTTTTGATTTTTTGATTTCTTAACACAAGACTACTCAGTAGTATCAAGCTCCACCAAAGCACAAAGGCTAGCAAACTTAGGGTAAAACCTTCTGGATGTGTGTCCACAAACACCACAAAACTCCTGCAGGCTCTAAACCATCCCTGGCAACATCTGAGAGACCACTTCATTCAAAGATGAAGTTTGTTTGTTTGTTTGTTTTTGCTCTTCTTACACAGCTCAGTCTTTAAGACCTTAAAATCTGGTGCAACTTCCTCCATTTAGTAGGAGCTCAAGCTGGCTTCTGGTTATAAATAAATAGAAAGGTTCCCAGGCAGGAAGCGTAGACCTAAGGAGGTCATGAGAAGAACTGATGTGAAGGCTACTCCCCTCCGAGCTGTGCTCATTAAAACTCCACGATCATTCTCCCTTGTCAGTTACTGACTGAATGCATTTGCCTTAGAAAATTTTACTTCAGCATCTAAAGACCCACACTTCCAGATTACAATTTTAATTGCAAAACAACAACATGGATTTCTTTTTTTTAACCATCTGTGCTTTCTCAAGAACAAGTGACTGCTACTGATAAATGCACTACTTTGCACACCCCAATCTTCCTGTTTAGGGTTCGAAAAGCTTAGAAAAATAATGCTATTCCACAGAAACAGTACGTGATCAGAAACACTTGCTTTAAAATTCGATGTTTGCTGTGTGAAGCTTCTTAACAAGTGTTTATTAAACTGCATAATTTCAAAGCCTGGAGTGGTATATTGCCATATTTTCCTGGGAGTTGATCACATTTGCATATCCTTTAACACTTCCTGTGAAATTAATATTGCCTTTTGTATCTTGAACTTAGCTAATATAACTTACTGTTTTTACTTTCCGTTGCTACAATACAGAGTGAACCCTCAAAGGGACCCCTGCAATGCCTACATAAGCTTTATTCTCCCGCGGTTACATTTTTTCATATTAATACATTAAATCAAGATAAATAAAACTTTGCAAAATCTCTTGGTCATGCAAAATGGCAAGATTCATAATGATAAAGATGGCCCAGCAAATCAAGAAAATCTGTCCCTAAAACTGAAGGGACAAAGGCCAGGGTTTACAGTGCTCTTGTCACATCTGACGGCCTAACAGAGGCTTCTCAGCAAGTAGGAACCATCTCAGCAGCTGCTCACAGTCCAGGCAGGAGTGCCTTAACCGCCAGGATGCCAGAACACAGCTCATGGTAACCTGACGACTTGCTCTCAAGGACAAATCTCTGCCAGACATGAACAATCTGGCCATGAGTCCAGGATCTTTAAAATTCCAGCTGGGGCACATGGGGTTAGGAATAGGATAATCATCAAGGAAAGAGGATGGTAGGGGCCAAGAAGAGACAGGCATCAGGAGGAGCTGAGTTAGGTTTACTTGGCGAAACTTGCTGGAGGTATATACCTATGATTTGTGCATTTTCCTACATGTTTGTTATACTTCAATACAAAGTTTTTATGTAGTGACTTTTTCCTAAAACGGAGGAAACACATATTTTAGCCAAAAGAAGAACCATACTCTGTGAATAAATTCTTCCAGCTATAATGATAATTATCTAATCCCACTATGGATATGGGGAAGGAGAGCTCTTACAGTACCAAAGAATATCAGCTAATAAATATACAAGGACAATACAGTCAGAAAAACACTATTAGGCAAGATTTATCAATGAATGATAAAACCAACATCTGAAGCGTTCTTGGGAAATAGGATGTTCACCTAGTCTCAAAGTATTACCCTACAGATTCCTTACTAATTAAAAGCAAAAAATAAATTTTAAAAAACTCACAACTTCCAAAAATGGAGGGGTCTGGAGAATATTACTTTAATCAAGTGAATGAACAGCATCACTAATAGTGGCACAAATTATGTGTCTCCAATATGATGCAATGGGAAGCATACACTATCACTAGGTAGTAGTATTGCATGGCATTACCCAAGATACTGGTTAGACTCTTCAAAAATATCAACTCATGAAAGACAAATAAAAGGCAGAGGTCGACTCTAGATGAAAAGACTTCTCAGAGATGCAACAACTAAATAAAATGTATAATCCTTGATTGGATTAAAAAATTAGAAATAAGAAAAGAGGGACTCTACAAGATATAAGAAACTTTAATAGGGACATCTGAATATATTTGATAACATCAATGTTAAATTTCTTGGGTATAATGGTATTATGGTTACATATTGCTCTTAGGAGATACAAGGTTAAAGGTCAAAAGGAAATATGATGTCTACAGCTGAACTGCAAATGGTTTTAAAAGGCATTAACATACCAACGAGAAAAAAGAAAGCAAATGAACAAATGTTCCTAACTGAACTCTTGTGAATGGTACATGGGTCATTTTCTTGTTTCAACTTTTCTTAAGTTTCACTATTTTCAAAATAAAAAGTTAGGGGGAAAATAATTGGGATAACCTATAAAAAGAAAAAGAAATAAAGGACAACCAGCATTTTTAAAATTCTCACTCTGTGTCAACTCTTATTCAGAGGGGTTTTCAATAATGTAATTGATACATTATTGTATCAATTCTATGTAATTGATACCAATGATATCTCCATTGTATCGATAGGAAATTGAGTCTTTTAGAGGTAAAATAACTTAATCTAAGTCAGTAGTCAGAATAGTTAGGATTTCAGCCTCAGAAATTTAGATTTAGAGTTCATTACCGTAGCTGTAAAATGTTCTTGCCCTTCAAATAAATTATAAATCAGATTACTGGAAAGTAATATGAAATAATCAGATTATTTCATATTATTTGGTATGTTTCAGTAATTTTTTTATTATTTATTATGTATTATTTATTGTTATCTATTTATTATTAATTTATTATTATTTCAGTAGAACAAACATATTGATCACATAAGCTTAATTATTATATACATCTGCTATTTCCTAATTGCCCAACACAGAATTCTGGAGGGTCCATGGGTTCTTATTAGTCTTATGCTGGGAAATAAGATCAGTAATATTAACAACTGGAGGCAAAGAACAGGCTGAGGTGAGTGTGGGATTTGATTTTATAAATACAGCCTCTAAAAATAATATGTTCCATTATGGGTATTATTTTTAAAATAGAGAATAGAGGGAAAGTCAAAGGATTAATATTTACATCTGGTAGATTAAAATAAATCTAAGAAAAAGGAACAAAAGTTGCTCTGAGATTTATATGACATTAAAAATGCTCCATTTCCTCAACTGCAAAAGCTCCCCCACTCGACAAAGTAGAAATTACATCATTGGTCAATTAATCAGTTTTCTCTCACGATGGCACAATGGGGTGCTCTTTTAACGCATTAGAGTAACCAGCTCACCAACAGTATCTAAAAAAGAGGCAAGTCACAGAGTGAAAAAATAGACACAAAAAGCTACGGAGCACAGGCCTGAGACAAACAAAGGCAGTTTACTATCAAAGAAAGTGAGAGGTGGAAAGGGAAATGTCAGGAATCAAAGGTTAAAAGAGGAAAATAGCAGGATTAAAAATAAAAAAGATAGAGAAGACTCTTGTGAAAAGAAAAGGGCCTGTGAGATAGAAATCATGGCCAGAGTTAAAGCCTGAAACACAAGGCAGCAGAGAGAAGAGGCAACAGCCACGCTGCTCACTCCGCCGCTCGGGACTCTGCGTGCCAGGCCACGAAGTCGCAGGCGAGGTGCGCCCGGAGGGATTCGGAAAGGAGGAGGCAGGGACCCTGGCCCTCAAAGGGGCCCAATGCTGAAAATACGCTTACTTGGGCATGTTCCTGTTATTTTAAATGTAATTTTAATTACTGCTGCCACATCTTAGTTAATGGGGATAAGTCAATTCATGTGTCAACTGGCTGGGATGCGGGGTGCCCAGGTGAAACATTATTTCTGGATGTGTCTATAAGGGTGTTTGCAGATGTGATTAACATTTTAATGCTGGATTGGAAACAGCGGGTGTCCCTCCCCAGCGTGGTGGTCATACTCCAGGGAAAGGACCTGAAGAGAACAGAGAAATAGAACCAATAGGGTAGAGATAGAGATAGAGATAGAGATATATATGTGTACACACACACACACACACACACACACACACACACACACACACTCTGATAGGATATACGAGGGCTGTCTGGAAAGTCTCCAGCCATGTAATATTAAAAATAGAGGCATTTATTGGTTCTACTTCTTGGGAGAACCCTGACAATACACTAATATGAGTATTCTCATACTCAACACATACTTCTATAAATTATAGCAGTTATATCATCTATAAAAGAGGGTAATTTTTTTAACTTTTAATTTTAACTTTTTCTTCAATTACAGTTGACATGCAATATTATATTAGTTTCAGGTGTACAACATAGTGGTTAGACATTTATACAACTTACAAAGTGATTCCCCTCAGTAAGTCTAGTGCCTACCTGGTCCCATACACAGCAATTATAGTATTATAGACTATATTCCCTATGCTGTCCTTTACACCATGATGATTTTGTAACTGCCAATTTGTACTTCGTGAACCCTTCACCTTTCTCACCTATTCCCCACCGCCCCTCCAATTTGGCAACCATCAGTTTATTCTCTGTATCTATATATAAACCTCTTTCTGTTTTGTTTGTTTATTTATTTTAATTTTTAGATTCCACTTGTAAGTGAAATCACATGTTATTTGTCTTTCTTGGTCTGACTTATTTCACTTAGCATAATACCCTCTAGGTCCATTTGTGTTGTTGCAAATGACAAGATTTCATTCCTTTTAATGGCTGAGTAATACTCCATTGTATATATCTACCACATCTTCTTTATCCAGTTATCTACTGATGGACACTTAAGTTGTTTCCGTATCTTGGCTATTGTAAATAATACTGCAATGAACATAGGGGTGCATTTATCTTTTAGAATTAGTGTTTTGGATTGAAGAGGGTATTTTTTTAATGGCAGCTGCTGTATTAATTTCATTAAGGAAAGGAGATATATTTATATTTCTGATGTGCTGATAGTATACAAAGTAGCCTCATTAGGTGGTGATATGTATATATATAGATGCTATAACTTTAGATACAGCACACCTCCAGATGATTACATTTTCTTTTCAACATCCCAATCCAGAGAAGTGAACAATAAATAGCAAAGAATAAGGAAATCTAAAGGAAGTAGAAACATAAATAAGGAGTTTAAGGATCAGGTTGTCATTTCCTTTGTAATTCCCCACAGGACTTTATGACTAAAAGCAGTGCTGACCAACTGGATCAGTATTTGTCATATAGTATCTGAGAGTGAATTCTGAATAAAGGAAGCCACAACAGACCATATGGAGAAAAAAAGGCTATGAGATGGGGAGAGAGTAGAGGCAAATTACAAATTAAGCTTACAGGCCCTTTCCTATCAAGGTGGCCATTTGTAATTGCTTTATAAAGAAGGCTCTCCAAGCTCAATAAGCTTCAGGCCACACAAAACCTAGGTACAGCCCTGGGTGAGACAGTTTTGTTGTTTTGTTTGTTTTTTGGTTGGTTCCCTGAGTGGGAATTGAACCCAGGCCGTTGCAGTGAGAACACCGAAGCCTAGTCACTACACCACCAGGGAACCCCTCCCCCTGCCAGCGGGAGAGACAGTTTTAAACAGACAGTGAAGCAACTGATAGTCATCCATGACAAAAGCCAGTTCCACCCCACTGGACCCTGTAATTATCCATGGAGACAGCATTACATCTACAGAACAGACCTTAGCCTGTTTACCTTGCTTTTCTTGGTAACCTCTCACAACTATAGCCCATCCCCCACACCCCCACCACCTTTCCCTTTTTTTGTGTTTAGGGTGACATTTAGGTAACTTGGGGCATCTCAGAGAGTTTTACTGTTTTCTTGGGTATCTCCCACATATATATGAGGTATACATATTAATAAACGTCTATTTCTTTTTCTCTTGTTAATCTGTCTTTTATTACAGGGTGTCGTGGCCAAAACTCAGAAGGATAGAGGGAAAATGATTTTTTTTCTCCCCTACACAGCAAAGATTCTGAATATTAAAAAAACAATAATAATAGAGCTGAATTTTCTGGCAGGAAAAAAAAATGGGAACCAATGCTATTTTCAACTTGCAGAATATCTATTATAAGCTATTCATTCGTAATTCTTCACATTTTGGTTTGTGCTTTACAGTAAGTTTCAACACCAGAGTTGTAACCAATTTTAACAAAACACACCATGGAACAGCCTTTCCACATTTTTCCAACATATTTTTTCCTTTAATTGGCTATAAGTGAGGGGAAAAGGATTATGTTGACATAGAAAAAGTCTCACTTGATGATGTCCTTTTGTGTGCTATTCCTTTACCAAATACCTATTTTTATTCTCCATTGCACAGGGTACTTACTTATTTTCTACTGAGAGTTCCATTGAAATTCTCCAGTCTGCCAGGCTACATGATTGCTAGGCCTCCATTCCCAACACTACGATCTCTGTCACACCTACACTAGCAATCCATGGACATCCATAGTCTCCACTGGGCAAATCACATCAGACATCCAAGATTCTTGCAAATCTGCAAGAAAAGCCTCTTTGGAAATGTTTCATGTAAGCAGGACTCGGCTTTCCTGGGATTTCTCAGGGAAGAAGGTAATTTAGAAAGTGATAAAAGTCAAGAGAGCATATTCCATGCTTTTCTGATTAGAAACATGCAAACTAGTAAGACTCCGAAGATTTTCTGCCATGGGGTTCCACACGTTTGCCTCAAGAATACAAGGAAAATAAAAATCGTTTCTTACTAAAGCTGCTTCCAATACTAATTTGTTATAAATAGTTAGATATTTATTCCCAAAAAACAACCCCAAAACACTGCACTTCTCATGTTCAGAAGATCAGGAAATCGATCCGAGTGGACATCTGTCTTGCAAATGATGCATTCAGAGTGACTGCTTTAGGAAATCACTGTCACACCAGGAACTGATCGGCTCTTGTTTCGAAAAACAGCAGGCAGTGAGAGAAAAATGGATTTTGTGATTTCAAAAAATGACTGCTAGTTCTATGGGGATGATCCAAGTCCTGATCAGGTTCTGTGACCAGTCCCAGATAACTCGCTCCCCGCCCCCAACACCCCAAAGAACACAATCAAGTGTGTGCTGACGCCATCAAAAAGTGTGAGCCAAATGATCTTGCCTTAAAGAACTCTCTCTCTCTCTCACACACACACGCACACCCTCCACTACTACCACCACTGCCACTACCATGTTGGAGAACAGTCACCTCCGCAGTAAAAGAATTGAGAGCTAAGTAAAACCTCCTGGCCAGAGGTCCTGGGGTCTTCATTTAAACCCGGGTCGCTCCTGGGGTGGGTTCCCTGCAGGGCGCGGGCTTCGGCGCCACAGAGCACTGCCACTTCCCACACTGTGGGTTTCTTTAACCTTCAAAAGAACCCAGAAGTGGCATTCAAACCGACAAGTAAAGAGATGTCCTGGCAGTCTAATTTCAAAGGAGGTTTCATATCAGAGTCTTTTTTACGGTTTTTCAAAGAAGTATTTTATGCTACTCTGATGGAAACCTTCCACATGCAGTGGTAGCTGCTGCCTGATGAATGCCAGGGAGAGTGAAACAATACGTCTGAAGCAAAAGGAACGGAGCAAACTTGGCTTGTTGCAAGAGGCAACACACAGTGAAAACAAGAGGCTACTAAAGTTTAAGAGAATAATCTATATTTATTCTGGTAAAGACATCCCTCGTGTCAGCACTTTAAATACCAGGGGAAAATGCTGACAATAATTATGTGAATGTTGCTATAAAAATTAAATCTCCCAACTAATGGGTTTCATAGGTGTTTCCACTTCTGCCTTAAACACACACACACACACACACACACACACACACACACACGCATGCACGCACGGACCCAGGAACATTCCAGGTACCTCCGTCAGGATCCCTCAAAGTCAGCAGGGAAGAAAATATCTACACTACAACAAGTAAAGAAAAAGAAATATGAGCCAGAGCACACTTAACCTGAGGCCTGAAGCTCATGTTTGCTAGACTGCGAAGTCAGATCACACTTGAAACTGAATCCTGGTTTGCTCACTGGGTGACCAGGGCTTGTAACTTACCCTCTCTGAGCTCTGGTTTTCTCATCTGAAAATGGTGACAGTTGTGTATGTCATAGGGTTTCAATGAGAGATGTACATAAGGCACCTAGGACAAATCTAGGCTCACAAAAAAGCACTCAGTATGTAGGATTGCTGTTATCATTATCATTATTAATGATTGTCACAGGGTATCCACTGTGGTTAAACAGACACCAATCGTGGAGGCATAAAGTCACTCTGCGGAAAGTTAGATTTGAAGAAAACACAACTAGCTCAGCTCCTCGGTCAAAGCACGTATTTGTCTGACTTCATATTATGGGAACTGGAACGTCGGTTGCTCAGATGACAAGGCCCGTACAGGAGTTCCAAGAGAGAGGCAAGCAAAGCCTCCCTGCTTGTAATAAACTACTTGTTCATCTTTGAATGGGTAGTCTTTCCTGCTTTGACCTTTGCTACTCGAAATGTGGCCCACAGATCAGCCCATATCCAGCTGGAAACTTCTTAGAAACGCAAAACTCAGGCCCCGCCCCTGAACTACTGAACCACAATTTTAACAAGCTCCTGAGGTAATTTGTGAGCACCTTAAAGTTTGGAAACGGACGACGGAGACCACCAAACTTCATGTGGAGCTTATCCCATCCACCGTGGGCATGTTTCTGTGATCTCTGCTGCCTAAGAAACCACTGTAGAACTCAGTGACTTAAACATCACAGGAACGACGACCGCGTGTTTGCCCCGCTTCCTCACTTTGGGCAGGGCTGAGCAGGGCTCATCTCTGTCCCACGTGGTATTGATGGGGTCATTTCAACGGAACAGTAAGACCCGAGTTGGCTCCTCTTCACTCACAGGCCCCTTGGCTGGCACAGCTGGGACAGCTGGGCGTACCGGACCTCTCACCACGTCTCAGCAGGACCTCTCTCCCAGTGGCCTCTCTCTTGCAACATAATCAGGTTTCTTGAGGTGATGGCACAGGGCTGCAAGAGTGTGCTATCTCCAGCCATCTTCAGCCCTAGACCCAGAACTGGCGCTATGTCACGTCTACCATTTTCTATCGGCCAAAGCACTAAAGAGGTCAACGAAAATTCAAGGGGTAGGGGGAAGGACTTCATCCCTGGCTGGGAGACCAGGCATGCACAGACAGGGATGGCGGGGTTGTTGGCAACGGTCTTCGCAGGCCACCTACCACAGGGCACTAGATACTTTTTCATTGCCCTCCTCTCCCCGCTTTCATGATTGGTAAAATATTCACCTCATTTCAATTACACGACTATACACAAGCCCCCATTTCAAGGCATGACATCTTCCCTCACCAAGGAGCTTGAAATTTTAATAGTAGAATAGCATAAATAAAATATGCAAGTAGTAGTGCAAGATACTGATAGCAACAACCTTCGAAGGCTGTGGCTTGTCCGTGTGATAAAGTGTGCACACCACGACCACACTGAGTGTTCAGAGAAGAGCAGTGGAGGAGCAGGTTCATGCAAGAGGAGGGAGGTGCAGCCTGAGGACGAGCCCAGCGAATCTTAAAAAGGCAGGCCCAGGGCAATCTGCAGGAAGGACAACAGAAGCACAAGGCCAAGGAAACAGGGTCATGGGGACGCAAGACCGTGAATGAGGGTCTGTCTCTGCACGCTCTTTGGTAATGACTGCAAATTCCAAGTTCCAGAAAGAACCTCCTGTCTCATAACGTCCACCTTTCCTTCTCCCCCCCAGATGCGTTCACAAGTCACTTGTGGAACCCCCACCAGCAATAGGAACTCGCCTTAATAACGGTCTGTACTAACCTCACAAATTGTACTGTGCCGTGTGGGGGCGGGGAGGACACGCGGGCGCTGCGAACGGCCGCCGTAAACCTCACTATGCATGGCACGAGAACCAGCCCTTTTGGTGGTGTTCAGCAGCAACTGGTAGATTTCATCGTCCCTCAGAAAATAAAAGTGCAATGAAAGGTGCTGCTTAGAAGAAAAATACAAATTTCAATTTCCACTGCAGGAAAATAAGCTCTGATTACACAACATAGTTCATACACCTCCGTGGGCTGTATTATACGTTCGTGCATAATGAGTTGGTTTGCCAGCAACAGAGAATGAAATTTACGAGTTGTTATTTAACTTTTTTAGGAATGTATTTTTCTTCCTTTTCTTTGTTTCCTCCCTCCTTCCAAAACATAATATGAGCAGTGGGGGTTTCTGAATAGTTATCCCCATTAATTCCTTCTATAGCAATGATTAAGACCATTTTAAACACTGCTCGCGCGGCTTCATTGTACCATGTATAATAGCAGACAATGACAGCTTTTGGCCATGCATTTCCAACGATCGCTCTTTAACTTGTTGGGGGTAAAGAGGGCTTTTAAAAAGTTGATAATAAGCATCATTACTAGCTTTTACTTTCTATTTGCTATTGAAAAGGACCAGGCCTGTGACTCCAGAGGCTCCCTAGCATTTTAATAAATATACCCACGAGAAATTCACAGGCAGTCGGTTTGAATGACTTTGCAGTTTATTCTAACAAGTTGCTAAGTAGTTACTCAGGACAGGAAACATGGGAATGTTGGAAGAAAGTGGTAGAGCTATATTCCAGAATGTAGTAATTAAAGGAAGAAGAGAAGTCACCAATGGAGTATTACAAGTGTCAGGGCAATGACACCTAATAAAACATGTCCTAATAGAAGATGTAAAATCCCATCCCAAGAAACACTCTCAAATCAGAAGTCAGTTGCAGTCCTGCCCAGAATCAACTGAAGATATCTTTATGTCAGGGAGTGTAAAGATACCAACAAGGTACCTCTAAATTATTTTTCATTTATAATTTTGGAATAGATGATATATACAAAAGTAAAAAAATTGAGACAATACCAAAGTCCAGTGAAAAATAAGTCTTCTCATACATGCTGTTATCAATCTCTTATTCAGTCTTCAAGATATGCATATATAAATATATAGACATAGGTTTTAAATTTCTATGAGCAGCATAGCATGTTCTGACCATTTTTTCACTTGGCAATATCGTAGAGGTTGTTCTATATAGATACATGCTTTGTAATGTCTTCATTGCATTACAAAGAATACATATTTCCTCATCTAGTCCCCTAATCCCCTATTGCTTGGACATTAAAACTGCTTTGAATCATTTGTTATTAAAGAAAATGTCACGATGAGTATTTTTGTACATAGATTTTTGTGCACCTACATAAACATAGTTTAAAGATAAATTACGAGAAATGAAACTGCTAGGTCAAAAGGTTGTATGTATTTTATTTTGATAGTGTGGACAAATGTCTTCCCAAGGACAATGTCCCTGCCAGTTTATCCTTCCATGCATGACACCAATATATCTTGTATTGAAGAAAGTCCAAAATTACCAAAAGTTTCTTATCATTTCTCTGCCAACTATTCCTTCCTCTCTTAATGGGGGTTGGGGATAACTACCACCTACTTTTGCTTATAATAAGGCCGGTTATAATTATTACTGCACAAAATTCAAAGCCATTTCATCACCCACCACACCACAGTGCCCTCGCTGTGCTGTAATTCTAACTGGTCACAGAGATCTTTAATCTGTAGACCTCCTCAGAATACAGATTATCTGCATTCTGCAGACATCTGCACAAAGCCACCCGCGAGTGCATATTTCATGGCTGAATATTTTTACATAACATCAGCCGGAGCCCGTCGTCCCAGTCTTCCCGCCAAGTGTCACAACCTGCTCTATTACAGCAATAAGCAGCTTCAATTAGTCATGTTCTCCCCACGGTGACGACAGCTATAATGGCATGCAGTCGTCTGATGAAGTTGGTAATACAAAGGAGAGACGGGGCATTAAAAGGAAGAGGATACAAAATTAGAAGAGCATTTAAAAACATTCCACCTCCCAAAGAGTCATTTGGGGAAAAGACGACATTTGTGAATCAGTATTCAAGGATGAATACAAAACTGCCATTACTTTTGAGAAAGATGGCTAAATAAATTCACCAGGGGAACAATTCTTGCCCCAGATAGAACTCCGGTTTTTAGGGACTAATGGGTCATTAAGTCCCCATCTCAAAAACAACTGTCACTGAAAGAATAGTTGGTAAATACAAAAATCTTAAGTCTTAAATAGAATTGTGGGATAAAAATAAATGCCAACTGAGAATGCAAGTTGGAAAGCACTGTAGTGAAGTAAATAAAGTGGGGGACCGGATGCGGTCACCACTACCCTCACAATTATTCCTCACCCAACCCCTTCTCAGCTGGTCCACAGGGTCACAAGCCTCGGACGTGCTTCCCCTGGCACCCCGCAGTCCAGCCACCGCCTTCCAAATGTCTGCCTGCCTCTCTTCGCGGCCCCTCCTGCCAATTGTGTCTACAGCAGCTGAAACCTTTTTTAAATGTAAATCATATCACATGATAGTCTTCCTTCCAGGCCTCCAGTGGTATCCTGTCACCTCTCCTCCAGTGACACGTCCCTCCTCCACCCCACACGCGCCTCCACCAAACGCAGTCACCACTCAGGTCCTCAGGGCTTAGATAGTCACACACATCCCTCCCTCCATTTCATTCACCTCTGTCCCCAGATGTCACCTCATCAGACAGGGAGGCTTTGACCATCCCACCTGAAAGGCCACCCAAAGCCCTATCAGCACAGCGGTACCTTACACTGCTTACTCCACTTTGCACTGTAATAGGTAGCTACATGTGTACCCGTTTATTATCTACATCCCCTGCAATTAGAATAGAATGTGACTTTTAAGAAGGCAAGAAGAAGCAAAAATATAAATTGTGAATCCCAAGCAGACCCTAAATCATACTATGATTAGGAACTAGTCCCAGAGTTGAGAAAACATCATCTAACTTACTCTGGGTCACATTCATTCAACTAGGCAACTATCAAATGAAGTAATTATTTATGGGGTTATGATACATTAGGTATATGATATATATGTGTATATATTACACAGTGAATTATATTTGTGGTTCCAGAAGCATAAGCCCCAATGTCTATTTCTGGAGACAGAAATTTACACATAGTTTAGGGGATAAGACACAAAATTTAAACTATTGAAATAAAAACCAAAAGCATTAACAATCAGAAGCCAACATGAGTAGGGCAGTAAACGTCAGGAAGTCCCAAAGAGAGATCTTTACAAACTAAAAGGATGAAGGGAGGTCTCAGTGGAAAAGATGGAGGGATCTAGAACAGAAAAGCAAAAGGCAGAAGGCATGCCGGGTGAGCACACAGCATGGGCAAAACCACGGACGACACCCATGTTCTTGAAACTTCAGGGGAGGGAACCCAGCGCTGCATGGTCTACTAACAGGACAAGGCACAAAGAAGAGGCATAACGCTATCTCTCTTTCAATTCCATTTTAATTTTTCTAATTCATTCAAACAGAATGTATTAATTAGTGCTCATATGATAGAAATACCAAACTCATCTAAAGAGAATCATTTATTTTTGTTCATTTCTCTTTTCAAGTGTTATCCATCTATTTATGGTAAGGGGTTTTTATTTTCCATTTATGGAACAATATATGAGTTTCTTTGCTACCAACTCCTGTTCGCATCTCCTTTGGCTTGGATGCGGGCCGGAAAACGAATCCCTTGGGTTCGGTAACAAGAAGTGGGTTCAATTCCAGAGGCGGGAGGTAGCAGAGCGTACGTGACAAAACGTTCCAGTACAGCGGGAACGTAAGGTGCACGTGCAGTGCTGAACCACCCGTCAGTAAGAATTCGCTGGGCACCTACTACATGCTAGCATCGTGCAGGCATCGGCGACACAGTGAGGAAGGAGAAAACACATAAAATAGGACAACAGTGACCGGTATTATTGAAGATAATGCTTAGTTGATTTCAGGAGCGTGTAGAAAAAACAAAAACAAAAAAAGTAAAGAGCAGTGCCTTGACTTAAGCAGCCTTGGAGTGGCAATAAAGTGTTTTTAATGAAAACTTCTCTGCTGAGAATAGACAGTCTTTGAAAGCTCGTGTAAACCGTAAATGAATCACATGCAAATATACTGTTGACATTTTAGCTTTTAAAATGTCGAATAACTTTGAATGTCAAATGCTGCCTCCTTCTTCCCCCAAAATTACAATCAAGAATTGTCTGTCTGATCCCAAATCACAGCAACCGGCTACAAAGTGAAATGCCCACTCTGCACAGTGAGTGGGAGAAATGCCTCAAACACATCGGGTCTTCTCGGCCATCACAGAACTCTGGTGCCGACACAGACCCAGCCCATCGGCCAAGGCCGCTTGGGGCGGCTGAGAAAGGGAGAAAGCATGTTCCCCGCCAGCAGCAACGTTTCCAACTCGGGCCCGGATCGTGCCAAGGCACCACAGTGTAATAATGAGAATTTAATAATGCATTGTAGCCGGCCAGGCTCTGCCCACGACAGAAAGCTCAGGAAAATACATGAGGCTCGCAAGCCCAACAGAGGGAGGCGTCCCCGGGCGGCGCCCGCGGCGGGCACGTGCTGGTAACGACACCCACCCCGTTCGATACGCCCCAGGAGTTGGGAAGGCGAAGCTCTCAAAACGGAAAGAAATAAATAAGCCCACGGGCCATGGCCACGGCGAGATCTCGGAAAATGACCCGTGAGAAGTGCCCAGAGATTTCCCACGGGGACACGGCAAGGCAGGCGATTACGTGCTTGGGCACATTCGCTGTCTAAAGTGCCTCCTTGCCTCCATCCGCCCCTGTGGGCCCCGGAGACAGGAGCCGTGCTTAAACTGCACAGTATCCTCTTCGGCTTTTACCATAAAAAGGAAACAGAAATGTGTCCTGGCTGCCCGGCAAATCAGTCCGATGTCAGATGGGGACCCATTATCTTTGACCTTGGCATTGTTTGCCTCTTCTAACTCCAAAAATCTTCAGAAATTATTTCTGGTAAAGATAAATGACGTCCAGGAGGTGCTCACATGCAGGAGAAAGATACTGTTTTTTGCAACATAAAAATTGCAGTTGAAGTAAGTAATACATTTTTTATTTCAACTGGTCTTTGACCTGGATCAAATGTTCAAAACAGACATAAGGGGTTGGAGGCTTTGTTTACCAACCATGTTGTCCACATGTTAAGCTAAAGCCACCTGGCTCCTTTGTCTGCCTCTCCTTTCTAATCACCAAGACAGCGCTAACATTCCTCCATGGCAGCTGCTTCACAGAGAAACCCCGACCCGTAACGGCCTGCCATCGCCTATCCCTTACCAAACCAGGAACGACTGTCAGAGGCGGGACAGTTCACTGAAACTGAGGACTTCTTGTGCTCTCCTTGCTGCCCAAATACTAAAACGGTGGAACCCACTTCGCTTCCTTCCTCAGTTAATAGAAGTGCAACTAAGGATAACTTCCAACTCAAAGTGTGACTAGTGTAAGTCACATTTCTGAGTAACACTGGGCCGCTAAAAACAAAAATAGAAAAAAACCATTCATGGGAACCGAACAGTACATAAACATTTTGCTTCAGTGGCCATGAAACTCCTTTAGCTCAACTAGTACAACAGGTTTGAATCCACTCAGAAGGAATTTTCTAGTAATAAGCCAGGAAACATGTCTATAATCTGTAAGTAACTGATGGGAACAGAAACTGCACCCGAATGTCCACGTAGGCTTAACCGAGTTGCTACCTTTAACCAAACTTCCTCACACTCTCCAATTACTCCACAAACATTCCAGTGAGACACGCAGAGGGCAGCAGCGGGGAGGCCCCTCCCGCCCGCTGCTGGCGGACCATGGGGCTGCAGTCCTTGGCCGCATTGCTTGGAGCCGCCGTTTCCTCAGCAGCAAAGTGCGGGGCGCACCAGCCACTCACAGCGCTGCTGTAAGGATTACATGCGATGACAGGCACAGAGCGTCGAAAATGCTGGCTAGGACGTGTAAACACTGAATAAATGTAAGCTGTTCCTCTTCATTGATACTGTTTTCATTTAATCATTAAATTGCCTACGAGGGCCTGGAAATGTAAGATCATCCACGTACTGGAAACGTGGTCATTTATTTTACACTATTCATTTGTCTACATAAAAATTAGGGCGATGGTATGTCAGAGTCCCTAAGCTCCGGAGGCTGGCCCTGCTTTGTGTACAGATCTCCATTAAGCACAGGGGAACGAAGGGGGCACGTCGCCCCAGACACTGCCAGCACCCACCCGAGCTTACTAATGACCTCCACGTGACTCCAACCTCGCCCCCGCCCTCCCAGGGAGCACTCGTGAAAGCCCCTGATGTTCAGAAGGATTTACTTTGGTGCTTTTTGGTTGTTTCTCCAGGTTTATCTCTGAGAGAGCTTGCTAAAGCTAACAGTCCAGCAATTTTATTAAATTCTGTTCAATTTCAGCATTTTTTAAAAGAGCATATAGAAACCACACTGGCAGTGGCTATTTAAACTTCCCAGTGGACACCAAAATTAATAAAAAGGACATTTAAATGACTATTTCTGAGCAGAGCCAACAGTGTGTGGCCTAATTTTCTAAGAACATGAAAAACTCTATGTGTTTTTATAAGAATTGAGGGTTTGATACGCACAATTCGGACTGCAAACGGCCGCCTCGCTGGGATGCAGAGCACTTTGCAAACCTAAACATAAGGTCAGGGTCTACCGGGGCGGTTTCTCCTCGAGTCCCCCTGACTGACGTGTAAGAAGTGGTAAGTGGACAAGATGATGAAGCACAGATACAGCGAAGCCACTGAAGAATCTGTGACGAGCACGCCAAGGCACCCCGTGCTCCCCCTCGGTTACGCCCATACAGCCTCCTGGGCAGGTGTGGTTGCTCGTGTTTATAGACCAGGAAGCCAAAGTTCAGAGAGGAGAAGAGCCTCTCCCCGAGAGGAGGGGTGGGAGCGGGAGCCCCGGAGCCCCTCCGGCGGCCCCTGCGGTCCTTGCTCTGCCCTCCACAGCCTCTGAAGTTCCGCTCCGTGCCTAAGGGCTTCCTCCTCTTCTTACAATCACTATTTTACTACTGACGTATACTACCTTTGGAATATGAAAAATAAAGTTGTTTTCAAATATTAAAAACAGAGGATTTCTTTCTCTGTAATACTGTTTTAGCTCCTTGCGTCTGCAGTTCACAGACTACATGCTTCCTACACATATGCCCCCCTTCTTCCTGTCCCTTGACACATATTTGGAACAGCACCCCCACATGTGCGCAAGGATCAACTCTGCGGTTCTTCAGAGTCAGTGCTCAGCCAGCCCCTACCTTCCAGGGGTGGAGCCCGGAGTCCGCCGGAACCCCAGGCACTGTGTTAGCAGCTCTCCCGGGCTTACAGAAAGGCATGGAATGGAACCAAAAACTGCTTAATTTGAGGTTAATTAAAGAGTGATGACAAGCCTTAATCTCCAAGTTGTCATCAGACCGTAAACACTGACTGCAGCTGCAGCAATCTGCAAGAAACCTATCGAGAGAAGTCTTGACCAGAATGAAATGAGTATGTTGGTTCACCCAGACGAAGCTGAGGCAAAATCTAACAAGTCCAGGCCCTTGGAACACCAGGAGCAAGAGGGACCCAAAAGAGACAATTTAAAGCAGGGTTCTGTACCATCCTAGCCAAAAAAAATTAAAATTAAAAATAAAATACATAAATCACTGGATCTCATGCACCTAGAGGCTGAAAGAAACAGAGGCGAAGACGGGAATCCACCGGACCGAGAACCTGGAAGAAACGGAAAAAGCTCTCCCTGTCTTCACCGCAGATGGGGTTTCCATGGAAATATGTCTGCGTCACTGCACATGCTGAGGCCTCTGACAGCTGGTTACACCACCAGAAGTGAGCAGCAGCAGGGGTTCACTAAAGGCGGACAAGTGTAGCAGGGATCAGGCTGGTGCAAACATAACTGCGGTTTTTGCATTGCTGAAATTTGCCGTTTGAAACTGGAATGCATTTTTAAATAAATGTGGTTACGTCATACATCAATGTGCATTTCTCGCTTTATGTTTTTTTGCTAATGACTTAATATGTGCTGTTTACTGTAGACTACGGAAATGATGTTAGACAAAAAGCAAATTCAAGTGATTTTCTTATTCGAGTTCAAAGTGGGTCGTAAAGCAGTGGAGACAACTCGCAACATCAACAACGCATGTGGCCCAGGAACTGCTATCGAACGTGCAGTGCAGTGGTGATTCAGGAAGTTTTGCAAAGGAGACGAGAGCCTTGAAGATGAGGAGCTCAGCGGCAGGCTGTCAGAAGTTGACAACGACCAATTGAGAGCAATCGTCGGACTCGATCCTCTTACAACCACATCAGAAGTTGCAGAAGAACTCACTGTCGACCATTCTACAGTCGTTTGGCATTTGAAGCAATCTGGAAACATGAGCAAGCTCAATAAGTGGGTGCCTCATGGGCTGATGGGAAATTTAAAAACAAAAATGCCAATTTGAAGTGTTGTCTTCTCTTATTCTACACAACAACAATGACCCATTTCGCCATCGGATTGTGACATGTGATGAAAAGTGGATTTTATACAACAACTGGCAATGACCAGTCAGTGGTTGGACCAAGAAGAATCTCCAAAGCCAAACCTGAACCAAAACAAGGTCATGATCACTGCTTGGTGGTCTGCTGCTGGTCTAATCCACTACAGTTTTCTGAATCCCGATGAAACCATTACATCTAAGAAGTATGCTCAGCAAATTGCTGAGATGCACCAAAACCTGCAATGCCTGCAGCCAGCACTGGTCATCAGAAAGGGCCCAATTCTCTATGACAACACCCAGCCGGACATTGCACAACCAACGCTTCAAAAGTTCAATGAATTGGGCTACAAATTTTTCCTCATCGCCATATTCACCTGACCTCTTGCGACTACTTCTTCAACCATCTCGACAAGTTTTTGCAGGGAAAATGCTTCCACAACCAGCAAGATGCAGAAAATGCTTTCCAAGAGTTTGTTGAATCCCAAAACACAGATTTTTATGCTACAGGAATAAACAAACTTATTTCTCATTGGCAAAAATGTGTGCATTGTATGGTTCCTATTTTGATTAATAAAGATGTGTTTGAGCCAACTTATGATGATTTAAAATTCATGGTCCAAAACCACAATTACTTTTGTACCAACCTGATACCTTCACATGTAATTTATCAGCTAATTCTCACTGCAATTTCATAAGATGAATATGATTATTTTCGCCATTTTAAAGAAGACAATGCTAAATCTCTAAGAAGTCTCCTACCTTGCCCAAGGCTCTGGAAAACATGGGTGGGACCCAGGTTTGAATGCAGACTAAGTCCCTAACGTAAGCTCTAAAGCCCAGGGTGCTCCCCCTGAAGCTCTGAAGCAATGGTGAAGCAGTGATAGAGGTGAAAGAATAGTGACATTCATAAAAAGGATGGGAAGAGAAAGAGAAGGCTTCCCCCAGCAGGATCTATCTGGGAAGCTAGCTGGCCTAGTACGAAATCTGTGCGGCGGGTGGACATTTTGATGCCGCTGTGCGAAGTGTACCTGGGAACACACCCTTCCTGGCCTCAAGGACATGGGGACCGTGTTCTCATTTGTGAAGCACAAGCCCAGGGTCCATCTGCATCTCTTCCGTGGAGCCTCACCCCAATCTGCTGGTGAAATGGACACCTTTCCATATTAACCAAGTGGGGTACGTTGGGAGGGAGATGACTGCGGTGTGAGGGTCTGGATACCATGTTGTATGCAGAAAAAAGAAAAAGATGTGAGAATCCTATGACAATCGTCAAACAGTCCATGAACTCATACGTAAGGTTTAAGCCATATGTTTTTCCCTAAAACCTTTGGAGCAAGATGAAACATTCATTCATTTGTTCCTAGTGCCGTGATGGTGCTAGGGAAATAAGAGTGAGCAAAACCAGATGCAACTCTGCTGTCAGGGTGCACACATCCAACAGCGACACGAGAGCCCAAACGGGAGATCACACAAGAAAACGGGAAATTGAGATCAGCACTCCAAATAATGGGTGAGTGAGATTTTATGATTTTGTCCAAGATACAAAACTGGAACCAATAAAGAGAATATGCACAGGTACAGGCTTCACTTCAGTATTTGGAAAGAACTTGCAAACAACCCAGACACAGCAGAAGTGACTCCGCGAATGAGTCCACTTCCCCCTGGGTGTCAGATGCGCCGGCCGAGGCCGGGGAACATGAGGGGGCAGCCCTGAATGACTTACCACAGCTTTCCCAGCTCTAAGAAACCATGACGCCATCATTCTGAACAAAATATTTTTCAGATGGCAATCAGAATCTGCTAGATTGAATTAAGGGAAACTTAGGAAATTGGTTCAGGGAAGAATCATCGTTGGTTTACAGCGAAGTCAAGTAAACGGAGTCTCCTAAACGGCTTGGTAGCACGCCACACCTTCCCTCAGAGCCCTAACACGCCCCTGTTTAACTCACTGCTCTGCACGGTCCCTGTGGACAGGGGCTGATGGCTCCCTTGTTCACCAGGGACTCAGCAGTGCACTGCAAATCGCAGACATCAATATCTGTTAAAATGAACAAATAAATACAGTAGTAAAATGTACTAGTGCAAACATGTGTATCTACGTGTCCATAACTAAGAAAAACACTTTTCTACTGTTACAGGCCTTATAATTGAAATTTCTTGAATAATTAATGAACATGAGAGTCAAATCACTTGCCTCCCGATTAATAGCTAGGGTCCCTTGTCCAAGCAGCCACTTAGTTCCATTAATAATTTTCTACAGAATAAAAATAGTCTATACATAGTACATCAAGGGTTCTGCTTATAATAAGCAATTAAGTAATGCAGAAACACTAAGAATCTATTAAGTAAGGGAGAACTCCATGAACTTGCCCTCCAAATCATCATTCACTTACTACCTATTTCTATTTTAAATTTTTAAATTATTTACCCCAGGAAGAAAGTAGTTCTGAAAACAAGACAAATAACATTAACAGGCTGTCATATTTTGGTTAACATTTGCAGTCTGACACATGTGTTTTTGTTAAAGATCTGAGATACGTTATTCCTTCTGTGAAATAAAGAACACATTAGAGAAGATCAATACGAAACAGAGGCACTATATGTAAAATGTTAAGAGTCTATTCATTGAAAAATTATGAACCATGCTATAGAGAACTTAGCCAGGTCAGAGCTAAATTAAATTATTGATCTACATTCATTTTTCCCCTTTCTGTGTAACTATCTCCTGATTTTTTATAACATACATTATTGCCAATATAGTAAATGAATCACCTTACTCTAGGCCTAGCATGTCTGCTGACTGACAATTTTCTAACATTAATTGTTATTTCAGTAGCATTCAGATTTATAAATGGAGCGCCCCTCACATAAACATCTAATGTCTAACATAAAATTTATAAGCTTTGTGGCATGAACTCAAAGGGAAAGAGGGTAATTTTCATTTTTTCCAATGCAAAGAAAAAAGCAATATTATTTTTCTTAACATCATTTCACTACTTTATGGTTCTTGATACATCTCATTGACGAGGCCAAAAACATGTTCACTCGGCTTTCTAAAAATGACTTAGCTGTATTGTATTGCTAAGCCAAGTGATGCAATCGACACTTTGTGAATTGAAATCTTTTAAATTTTCAGACCCAAACCTTCCTCAAGATGTGTAATCTCAAAATCTGTAAGCAGTTTTGCCAATGGCTTTGGGGATTTCTTTAAATAGAAAGACCTCTCCTCTCCAAAGTGACAAAAGAATGTGTTTGGCATTAGGATTTTCTCTCATCTGCTAAACAGGCAAAATGGGTAAATATTCTGTAAGAAATGTGAAGTCTACAGACCCACGTTAATTCATGAAAGAGGAAGCTGACATCAGAGTTCTTGGTAGAACTGATCTTTGATTTGGGGCTACAGTTAGCCAGTAACTTTTGCCTACTGGGGAAATATTTTCTCTTTAACGAAGCAGTGTCAGACTCTGAGGCCTCTTTCTTTTCTCTAATGGACACACAACCACACTGACTTGTGCTGCAAATGAAGCAGAAATTATCCCTAATGTGAAGTTTGAACACTTGTATCAAAACACTGTTAAATACGGGTTTAGAGTCTGATGGAGAAAACACAGAAGAGCTCACCAAATGCCGGCCTCCCTCGGGTGGAGAAATGGTCTGCTGTTTCTCCCTCACACTGTCCCTGCGTGGAGCTCCAGGCATGAGGGGCATGTCCCACAGCTTCACACAAACGCCAGTCCCTGGCGCTGGGACCAGAGGCCTCCAGCCTCACAGCAGGCCTGAGGGACTCTTTCTCCACCGGTGGACTCCAAAGCAGAGTGCCCTTTGCACTAGAAATCAATGTCATCCAACAAAAACTCCAGGAGGAAGTTAAAGACCAGCTGCTTCCCACTGTGTTTCTGCCAGGCGACAAGAAGCAATGAGGAAAACCAAGCAAGTCAGGGAGGGACAGAGAAACATCAAAGAACTGCAGAACTTGAGAGTGTTGGAGGGGGAACATTTCAAACAGGGAAAGAACCAGGCGTCGCACTGTGCAGAAATGTGGAATGTTGCCTAGGAAAGGGCAGCAGGCTTCTACCTACGGGCCCCAGGAAAGCACATCACCTTAGGCGGTTCCTTGGGCAGTTCTGGTACCCTGGGTCTGGGTGTTCTGTACACACCATCCAGAATCCACTTCCTAGCAGTTGCGCTTCATTTACAAAGCTCACAAGACGAACGCGTAAAATCAGGATGTCAAACAGCAGTCTTCGATTTGCAACGTAACTGTCACACGGATATCGGAATGACCAGGTTGCCTCCCTGAGGACGTACTCCATGCAAAAGCAAATCCTGATCGGACAGCACAGTAATGTGTCACGAAGCTGAACCAGAGGAATTCCTTTGATGGGTTAAACGGCATAGGGGGACGGAGTCACCCCGGGAGAGGTCACGCGGTGTGTGCTGGCTGCAGCGCTCTGGATCCCCTGCATAACAGGAATGGTCTCGCCAACAGGAAAACAGCGCTTCCGGTTCTGAACAGGAGGCCCATCCCCTCCAAGGAGGACAACGTGTGCACTTCCATCACCGCATAACCACAACGTGTCTTTAAAAACCTGCATCGTTTTTCTCGTTGAGAATTAAAATTTGCTCATTGTAACAAATGAACATGTGAAAAAGGCTGGGAAAAAAGTTATTCTATTTCTTCCACCCAGAAAATTACAGATGGATAACCTTTCAGTCTCTATATATACATCTTAGATTGACTATATAAAATTTCCATTTTGCAGAAAAAAATACTCAATTATCAGTAATTCCACCTGTGCCAACCTAATATACATACATATGCACATTAAATTTCAGGATCACATCTAAATTTTACTTTATTACCATATTTTGCCTTCGATAATGCACACTTCTTTTGCGAAAATTTGTGAGGGAGAAACAAGGATGCACATTATACATGGATAGTACTAATCCCATGTATGTATATAAATGTTTTTAATTATTTTATTTATGCTTATGAATTAAAAGTATAATTCTAGAAATCAATAATGATATCCAAATGCAAAATAATACCCTGGAATGCGGTAATCACTTGTGCTTTAATACAAATAAATTTTATACATAAAATTTCTTGTACCATAATACATTAAAAAGAAATGCTAAAATTCCTTTACAATACAAAAAAAAAAGTACCTAAATATAAACAAATAAAAATTTGAATTAAAAAATTAAAATGAAAGATGTTTTTCCCCCTGAAAGTTTGGGCCCAAAATGTAGGAGGCGCATCACACACGGCAAAATACGGTACCTTCCTTTTAATTAACCAAGACTCCTAAGCAGCTTCTGTCACGTAGTAATACCGTAAGGGTTATTTCTTGTACACACTTCTTTGCCAAAACCTTTGATTATTTCCTTAGGGAACACAGCTAGATACAGAATTATTGGGTCAAAATGAACACACACACCCATTCATTTATACACTGCCTGAGGCCGCTTTCACCCATAGCAAAGAGCTGACTAGTTGAAACAGAGACCGACCGAGAGCCTACAATATCCAGTCTCTGATCCTCTATGGAAAAAGTCCACAGTTAGCTGGAGACAGAACATTCGCAATGGGACCCCAGCCACAATAGGACACCTACTGCACAACAGGGACAAGCAAATCTCTATCATTCCAATATTCTCTACCTTTTAGCATTTCTTAATCACTCCCAAGGTTCTATATAATTTCACTTATCCTTAGAACAGTATTAAAGAATACTATTAGAGAACTATAGCTCCAATATTTAACTACAGAAATTATTTTAACCCTAAGATATCAATGGAAACCAAATCAAACAAAATGACCTTATAAAAATTCCTTTCTTGCATAATAACTTACAATAAACATAAACATACTTGTTCTTAAACATTTAATATAAAACTTAAGTATTAGATAAAATATGAAAAGAGATTCCATTTTTTAGTCTTTTGATTTAAAACAGCTAAGATTTCAGATTGGTTTTCCCTTACTCATGAGCAAGGCTCAAAAACTTGGCTAAGGAAAAATCACATTGAACTTTTTATTGAAAAAGAATCATGCAGGCCACATCTGAATTTTATAAATTCCTTGTTAATTGTATTTTAATCTACATGACTGTACCATATGCTACAAGACCATCCAAATAAAAACCCCATGAGATGGTTTCACTGCCATTACTTTAAGAGCCATTTAAAAGATTTTCTATGGGATAAAGATTGGGTAATTTATCATGGTTTTATGCTCCTTTAATCTGCTCCATCTTCCCATTGTAAAATAAATATTGGTTTAAAATAAATGGTTCTGCCCAGGTTCTGACGAGAAAAATTGCCCTGTAAATCACAAGCTCATTGTGCCAAATTCTAAGTTCAATGTTAAGTCGAGCTCATTCCGATTAAGTCAGTTTTACAGAACAAAACCAAAGGAAGACAATTACTTAAGTATATTATCAATGCTGCAACGCAACCACCTTGAGATATGAGCTTCTTCATCCTGGTTTTTAATTCCCAAAATAACCCTTATTTGATGCCAAACGAATCCTTCAATTAAACTCCTTTATGATGTATTCTTAACTGTAGACTTTTGCTGTATTCTCTCCAACTCCAATATACAAGTTATGTAACTAAAAATAAATACAAGCAAAGCTGAGGGTTATATAACACCTTTATCAATCACTTTTTTCACTCCCAGAGGGCCAAATCAACTTAACATACACTTTCTTAGAACATTCCAGAGAGCTCTCAGAAAACAGACCGTATACGTATTTTCCTATAGTAAGCACAGTGGCTAAAACTCTTTGGAAGATATGAACAGCTTAAGTAAGCAGTGCTTTGCAAACTATCTGTGATGGAACAGTGGACTGTATTTTTCATTTCCAGTATCTTGTGGGTTGATGACACATTTGCAAAATACACTAAAAAAATGAACTTGGATATTGTAGCAATGCCAAATTGCTATAAAGTTTCTAAACCTGCGTGGTCCGATAGAAATACGACATGAGCCATATGTATAATTTTTAAATTTCTAGTAGCCACACAAATACTACACAAAGGAACATTAATTTTAATAATATTTTATGTAACCCAATATATCTACAATCTTATTATTTCAACATATAATCAATATAAAAGTATTACTAAGATACTTCACATTTTTTTTAACGCTGTCTTCAAATCTGGTGTGTGTGCTACACTTTGCAGCACATTTCAATTCAGACTGGCCACATTTCAAGCCCTCAGTCACCACCTGCAGCTTAGCGGCTATTGTGATGGACAGTCTGGTTCTAAGCCCTCCCTCTCCATCTGGGCACCTCCCTTTTCATGGAGGAGAGAATGGCGGCTCTGAGTTTCTCCTCCGTAATTTTCTGCCTGGTAGCTTATAACTGAGGACTCCATTCCAGCTAACACCAACTCTTAGATAAAAAAAATTAGCAAACGCATGGTGTGGCCAACTTTATACTTCCTTTCAGGATGGGAATCTCCTTAACAAGGAATAGGATGCTCTCCCTTTTCTAGAAGCGATCGCTGTTCTGCATGAAGTTAGTTTATAACATTTCCTCCATGTTCATACCTTGTCTCCAGATGATATTTCTCAGTGTTTATGTAAAGCTATTAATGAGGTAAAATATGTTTGCACGCTACAGAGATGTGTGAATTTAATGTTTCTGGCTTATACATATTCTTACCTTACTGCAATGGCAACTGCAGAAACTGAATCTCACACCTTTCCATCCTCAGACCCCCATGACCTGTGTCTGTGGACTCCGTACCACCTCCTCCCCTGAATAATTCTTACTCATTACTTAGGTCACAGCTGAAAGGTCAGCTCTTCAGGAAACCTTTGTTAATCTGCCCTTTGCCTTAGTAAGATTACATTCCCTGTTAAAATTCTAACCTTTCCTATACTGCACTTAACACAACTGTAAGTATCTATTTTTGTAATGATTTGTCTAATGTCCCTCTCTCGTGGAAATACAAGCTAACACCAGCACCATTCCAGATGTATGTAAGTATTTGTTAAATGGATTATTAATTTCTCATTCCAGGAATCCATTCTCCTACTAAGCTCAGCTAGACGTCATGTTCCACAGTCTCTTGTGACATGAGCTTAGAACATGTGTATCGTAAGCACGTTGGGTAATCTTTCTTAATAGAAAGCATGTTTTCAAACATATTACCATGAACTTACTCACAGTATATTCTTTTGACCTTTCATTCTATAGTGTATCTATATTTAGTCCTCCTTTCATTTCTAATACTGTTTGTGTTGTCTCTGTCTCTGCTCAAAGTTGCCATATGTTCGTGTGTTTGGTTAGTCTTTCAAAGAATCATCTTTGCTCTGTTAATCTTCTCTGCTATCCCCTTCTATTCCATTTCATTTGTTTTTTAAAATATTTTTTATTATTCCTTCCCTTTATTTTAATTTATTCTGCTATTCTATTTATACCTTTTTTTGAACAATCATTCTTCCTTCATTTTAATATATGCATTTGTGAATCTATAAATTTTCTTCTATGGACCTCTTTGTGTCCCTCTTTGTGGATACTTTAAAATAAAGTATCCAATAATGTCTGTCATGACTATTCTTTGACTCAAGAATTATTTAGAAATACAATTTTGAGTTTCCAAATGTATGAAGTTTTTGATGGCTTTTGGGTTTGGGCCCTCACTTTTTTCTGAGATAAATATGTGTACAGTTAATATAATTTTTATTCATCCATGGTGAGGCTTTCTATGTATGTATATTCTCTGCTGGTGGAGTTCAAAGTTCTATATATGTCCAGTCAATCAAGCTGATCAGTTATATTATTTGATTCTTTTTTATCATTTCTAATTCTTAGTTTATTTGATTCAACAATATCTGAGAGGTTTTAAAACTCACCAATTATGATTACCCATGCTCTCAACACCTCATGGTGATTCTGTCAATTTTTACTTTATATATTTTTGAAACCCTTCGACTAGGTAATAACGTAGGTTCAGGATTAATACAGCTGCCTATTGAATTGTTATTTATCACTAAATAATATCTCGGTATCTGCAATAATCCTTCTTTGAAGAACAGTTTGCCAGTAAGGCAGTGTTACCAGCTTTCGTTTGAAAGGTATTTGCATGTTATTTATTAATTTCCATTTATTTTCTTTCAGTCTCCCCATGCCCTTCTCCTCAACAGGTGTGTCCCTTGTAAACAGTTTGTAGAGAGAATGCAGCTGTTTCATCTTCCTCATCCGACTTAAGACTCTTTGTTGACAGATAAAATGAATCATTTTTATATTTGCTGTGATTCTTGGTATATGCAGCCTTATTTCAATCATTGTATTGACCTGCAATTTCCCAAAAGGCATGGATTATCTAAATGTGCCTAATACTTCACACCACAGCAAGCACTGCTGTATCTAGCTTAGACTCACAATTTAGCTATTCTCAATAAGTCATTTAGACACATTAGCAAACTACGTTCTCTTAAAGATATAAGGTAACAAATCCTGTACAAATGACATACATACAAAGAAAAATTAGGGTGGCCAATCCACTCCTCTGTTTCTTTAGCTGTAACTTGGACATAACAGAATCAACTTGTCATCGACCTCTGATGTTGCTCTACCTCCCTCTCCTATTATTTCTTCTGCACTGCCACGGGATACAAGCCTCAGTCTGCCTCTCCCTCCCTACACATCTTCTTCCCTACCCCAGCCTCTCATCACATTCTACCTAGACCATTGCCTTTAGTGTTTTTTCTCTCCCTAATTTCATTTTACTACCTTCCACTCCGATTCACCCTCCCAGTAAATGAGGGCCTAGCATTATAAGCTATTTGAACTCTACCCTGCAGGTCAATGTCTCCCAAACTACAAATGAAAGACATAATCGCACAGCTCCAAACATTCTGTGAGAATTTTTTTTTTAATGTGCGGCTTTATCCAATTAACATGCTGAAGAATCTAAATGACAACCTGATAATTGAGCTGCATTTTCCAACTGTAGTGCCTGAGATTGTCTTTTCTCCCCATCAACTCCATTCTGTTCTCAGTGTAACTGGCACCAAACAACCACCTAAAGTGACAGCTTTTAACTTTCCATGTGTCAGTAAGCACATCTGGCCACTAGGCTGGCATGTACTAATTCTGAATTGTCCCACATTTGCCACTGTGCACTTCAGTGGAAATGATTTGCAATTGAAAGAGATTGTCATCGAATAAGGCTTTAATTTACTAAGATATTAAATTAATGGAGACTTTGATGTGACATCATCAAAACTCAACAGTGTGGCAGAGTAATGGTCTATTTTAATTGTTATGGGCTAATGAGGAAAGAACAAAGGCAGAATTAATATGTAAATTATGAGTTTATAGCAAAGAAAGCTAAACGATGTTATGGAACATTGTACAAAAGAAGGTTTCCCAACTTTCGAACAGAGCAAAGTGGTGGAAGAATTGATTTATCGTATGGCTCAGAGTGGTAAAGGCATGCCAAATTTCAAGAGCCTTTGCCACAGTGTCCGTATACTTTATTTATTATTCATTTATCAAAAATGTGCTCAACACTTAATAAACAGCAAGTGCTAAACACTCTCCCAGGCACTGAGGACACGGAAGCCAACAAGGTGGGCAAAATCCCTACCCTTGCAGAGGTTACATTCCGACAACAAACATCTGAACATAAATTTTTAGTATGATGTCAGGTGGTAACAAGGTGAAGAAAAGTAAGGTGGGCAAGAGAGAGAGAGCACGACAGGAGGAAGATGGCTGTGACGGGCAGGGCGCTCAAGGAAGGACCATCTGAGGAGATGGCAGCTGAGCAGCAGAAATCTGAGTGTGACGAGGAAGGGGGCACAGAAATCGCTGGGGGAAGGACCTCCAGATGACACAACAGCAGATTCAGAAGCGCTGAGCTGGGAGCCAGCCTGACACGTGTGAAGCAGAGCAAGGTCAGGAGTGCCACCGGGCCTGAGGGGAAGCAAGGGAGGGCACCCGGACGGGAGGAGGGAGAAAAGCGTGAACCGCGTGGGAAGGGCCGTGTGGCCGCAGCGCAGAGATCAGGCTGGACGCTGGGAAGGCGGTGCAGTGCAGCGGGGTCTGTACAGTCCATGCAGCGTGCCGACAGGGACACGGGGACAGTGGGGACGGAGCAGGTAGCGACGCTGAGGTGCTGGCAGGACGAGGCAGTTCGCTCTGATGGTTCGCTCTGATGGCTGAGGCGTAGCGGTGAAGAGACAGTCGCAGAAGGTACAGGTGGCTGGTGAATGATGTAGGATTTGCAAGCGCTGCAGAAGGTCCACTTGAAAATGGTGGGTGTAAAGGTAAAGCAAGGCGGTTCAACGCAGTTTCATCTCCGCTCATCCACACTCTGGACAGAAAGCCCAGTGAAGGTCAGTCTTCCCAGGCGAGGATGGCAGACAGGAGAGGAGCTGCACGGAGATGAACCGCAGCACCTCAGTGGGCTGGGAAGGAAGGAGGGGACACGGACGGATGAGGACTCACGCCTAAGAGCAGTGGGTCCACAGGCCGGAGCCTCTCTTACGTGGTGGTAAGAGAGGAACGCTTTGAGGCACATTTGGAAGGTGGACACGGTGTTCTCCAACAAGGGCAGCACGGCATTTGTGAAGAAACCACTCTGCATCGTGTAGGGCTGTCTCACATCCTGCGTGGGGAGTAGCGTTCATCGCTCCGCCCTCGGAAGGCCAGCAGCACTCCTGACACGTGCAGATCCCCCCCGGGGAGAGTCGTACCTTCTAGATTGAGAGCCACTGGCCCGGGGGCATGAACATGAGGTAGGGAAAAAGACATTTGTAAGTGAGAAACGCAAAGAACTGAGCAGCCAGATATGAACATTCTCTGTGGAACGATGGCAGGAAAGCGATGGGCATTACGGATTGTGCTGGGGGCGAAAATCTTCAGTGAACACGCAGCAGTGGGCAGTAGGAGAGTCTGATGCCTGGGCTTTAAAAGAGCTTCTGCGGATGATGTGATACGAAGCTATTTAGAAGTCAAAATGAGGATGAATGACTTCACTCCAGACACTGAGAAAAAAACAGCCACCACCTGAGGGGGTGGGAGGGCAGCAATAACCAAGAGTATCAGAGCAGCGCCACCCAAAAGAACTTTCCATGAGGACGGAATGTTGTGCATCTACCTGTCCAACTGGGAGGAAGACAAGAGCCACACGTGCCTATCAAGCCCTTGAAATAAGGCTAGTGTGACTTGAGTGAGGAGCCAATTATTTAGCTTGTTTCATTTTAATTCATGGAAATGTAAATAGTCACAGGTGGCCTCTAGTCACCACACTGTATGGTGCCGAAGAGCGGAGCACTCAGAAGCGAGTGTGAAGACACAGGCAAGTCTTCCTGATCTCTGAGTCCTGAGGAAAAGACGCAAGCGTAGGCGGGCACTAGGTGAGTCGTGGGTCCGAAGCAGGAAGGTGAGAGAAATTATGTGTGCATTTTCAATAAGGAGAATTCCAAAATTTTATTTTCACTGGTTTCTGCCTCTTCCCAGACCAACTCCTGTACCATATTGCTATGGAAGACACTTGAAAAAAACCCTCCTTCAAAAGTATAAAATGTCACCAACTTAAAAAAAAAAATCACCGTCTCCAAAAGGTACTTTTTAGGGTGAAAAACTCTGCTCCCCCTCAACACTTAAAGGAAAGATTCTGCCTCAGACCAAAGGAAATGTAAGAAGGATTTCATCTCATGAGCAGCATCTGGTATTAACAGATGATGACTACAGCCTGTTTTTCTGGAGCATAAGAGATTCCCTTCCTTAAACGCTGGCTTTCTAACTCTAAGAAAAGAAAGAAAAACTAAGTCTTGAAAATTCCCTGTTGAAAGATGCTGTTGTTTAGAAATCATGTTTCTTGCTTTTTTTGTTTGTTTCTATAAAAAAATGTGAAGACATTTGTTCTTTGTTTTGCAAAATGAGCTAGAGGTATTCTGATTGGCTACAGCCACAAGCCCGAAACGTATGCCTTCACAAAAATAATGAAAAAGGATCACGTGCCCCCACATCCACCCCACCACACACACAGACTTCCGGAATCACCTCGTGGTCACACCCTTAGAGGCTTGGCTGCAAAGTAACCAGCAACAAGTCTGTCAATCTGACCTCATCGACCAAATGAGCAGTGCCAATCTGGGCCCGGGCTCACTCACCCAGTGGAAGGGTCCCAGGTTCAGGCGGGGGCAGGCAGCGTGCTGGTAATAGCTGAATACTGCTGGACGCTGTATTTGACTGGGAATAAAAAACAGTGAAACACTTTTGGTTAGTTTCTGTCTGTGAGCGTTCCCAATTTCCATTTAATTGCCATCAAAATATCAAAATATTATTTGTCCCCAGAGAGAGGACACAGTCCCTATTTTAACAGACCATAAAATACATAATTAAGAAACAACATCTGTGGGGCTAATCAGCACAGCATTCTAATTGGTCAGATTTCCTAATGCACAAAGGTTAATTTCTCTTGGTTCTAGGGCATAATCTTTCCCTTAAGTGTTGAGGGGGAGCAGAGTTTTCCACCTCAAAATATGCCTCTTTGGGATATTGATTATTTTAAGCCAGTTATTTTTAAGAAAACAAAAGACTCAAGAAGATCCTTTTACCTTGTTCTTACCTATCTAAAAGGATTTAGATATAAAAACCTGCAGAAAGGGAGCTGTCACCTTAGCATACTATGAACTAAGTGTGGCAGACAGGGAGGAACTAGCAAAGTCTATTTGTTTGACTTTCCTGGTGCCCCATTGTTTCTAGGTGGGCCAGCAAGAATTGGTTTACCAAACGATTGTTCCTTCTTGTCTACCTGTGAATTGCCTACCATCCCTGTGAAATCCCAACCACAACCCCCATCCCTTTCTCCTTAGCTCAAGATGCATATAAGCCTCCTCTGCCCAATTTATCTTTGGGCTCCGTATGCTTACAGAACCCCCATCTGTATATATGTAATAAATTTGGTTATTTTGTTCTATTAATCTGCTCATGTTAATTTGATTATTAGACCAGCCAGAAACACTTAGAAGGGTAGAAGAAAAATTACTTTCCTTCCCTACCTCTACCAGATGCCAGGACATACCCATTCTGGCATCCGACTCATTCGTCTTTTGTAGGTTGAGTTAGCCCTAAAGGGGGCCTTCTAGCCCTTAGTTAACCCAGGGATGAACTAAGAGGTTATTCTTGCCTTCCCCTTTGGTTTCTCCTGATGGGACTTGGTTCGACACAAAAGCCAGAAAGTATCCTGGTGCTAGACCATTAACACCAGTTAACTGTTCTACTCTTTGGTCACTGCCAAAGACAGTCATCTTGTTATTTAATTTCATTGGGAACAAGAAGACTCAAAGAAGGGTATAGGAATGGAATGCTGAACGTCTATCTGAGCTGCTGAGGAGAGAAACCTTACACATCACAGTAATGACCAGCAAACAAGTAACTGAATTCTTAATTCCCACTGCCTGTCTCTGTGCACAAGCCCCCTCTGGTGGAGGAACTAATAGGTAATGAAATAGCTATACTAATGACAATAACCAACGTTTTAAAAAGACAGACAGAGAGAGAGAGAGAGAGAGAGAGAGAGGAAGGAGGGAGGGAGGGAGGGAAGAGAAGGGAAAGAAGGAAGGAAGGAAAGGAGGGAGGGAGGGAGGGAGGGAAGAAGACAGAGCAATTCACAGCAAAACGATCACCCCTGTAGACTGAGAGTCAAAAGTAGTGATGAGCAAGTGTGAGCTGCAACTGGAAACCCATTCCCGGGTGAAGCAGTGTGATGAATGATTTACCGAAAGGTCAACAACGCTCTTTTATCTTCACGATCCATCAGATTCCATTGTCCTCAATTTGTCTGGCAGAAAGCCAGCCATAAAATATTCACCATTAAAATTAACCTTATTATTTTGCAACATTAAAAAAGTAACATATCATCGGATATAGTTTAAGCACACGGAATGAGAATTCCTCATACATATTAGAAAAGGCATTGACATTTAAGCCCCTGTTACACGAGGTAATGTACTCAGCGAGTCCAGAACTCTCTGCCTTCTGCTCCGCATTGCTGTTCCACGTTAGTTCTCAAACAAGGGAAGGCACCATGAGTCCCCTCCCACAGACCATGGCAGTGACAGTGATGGCAGCAGCGGGGCAGCTGTCAGCCTTTGACTCTCCTTTACTCACCTGGAAACCAAACCTCAGCAGCCTCTGCCTTTAGCTGCTATGGACACTGGGCCTTCAACCTCAACATGCTCGCAACACAAGGGGGGACCCAAAAAAAACCTGGAATTAATTTAATTTTTTTAAATGGGCATTTATTCTTACATGTTTGAACTTCAGCCACTTTCAAAGTCTGCTCCGTTGGATGCCATACACCAACCAAGACGCTTTTTCCACTGCTCAGAACAGTTTTTGAACTCAATGATTTTGATGCTTTTTAGTGCTTCTGCTCTTGCTTGTTTCTTCTCTACCACATCAGCAAAACATTTCCCTTGGAGGACTGTTTTCATCCAGGGAAACATAAAAGAGTTGCTCAGGGTGAGATCAGGTGAATAGGGAGGATGGGGCATGGGGGTCACGACATTCGTGGTCAAAAACTGAACACTTAGCACAGTGTGGGCAAGGTGCACTGTCATGCGTACGATGTTCATGTAAATCACCCATCATGAAATGGGCAAATACATTGAAAGAGTCTCCAAAAATAATTCACTGAAGCCAAACACAGCCTCTCACAACAATGCGAGCAGGTACACTGATGCAGATGGGTTCCTAGAACACTCACCTAGCAGGGAAGCCTGCACTACAAGGGGCCCGCCCTCCAGAAGATAATTCCAGGTTCTCTGGGTCCCCTCAGTATATCCTGACAGGTGAGCTGTGAGATGAACTACCTTCATATTCTCATTTGACAACCTTTGTATAAAAAGATACACAATGCCAGACAAAACTATTTTCAGGTAGGGGCAATTCTGAAAATCCACATATCTGCCAACTGCCAGATCCCCTTACCACACCTGCAAAAGACATTTAGCCATTTTAACTGAACCAATTAATCTGACTCCATTAAAAATGGGTCTAGTTGCTCCTCTTTGTTTCATTTTTGAATTTACCAATTGTCCTCTGATTCTGTCAAATCAGTAAGATATTTTGCATCTTGTAGATATAATCTAAGTTATGTGAATTATTAAAGAATTACTCTCCCCAGACTTTGTGTATAGAGACTAACTATGTGATTAGGCTGACCAGACATACTGTTTTAAATGGGACAGAAAACAACGGTTCTGTCCCATTTCAAAAGGTACGTCTGGTCAGCCTCCTGACACCTTGAATTCAGCCCAGGGAGACTAGGCTGACCAGACGTCCTGTTTGAAATGGGACAAGACTGTTGTTTTCTGCCCTGTTTAAAATGATATGTCCACTCAGCCTATATCTGGTTATTTATTTATTTATATTATTTGTAGAACTTTTTAAGAAGGGAGAATCAAAATGAAAGCAATAGGGTCAAAATAGTTCTGAAAAAGATACAGCTACAAGGATGTTCACCACTGCACTATTTTTTAAAGTAATACCTAGAAATCCAAAATTTCAAACAAAAGATTGTACAAATTAATTATGATATAGCCCTAAAATGGAATACACTGTAGACATTAAAAACCATGTAATGGAATATTTAGTAACATGAAATAAATCATGATATTATTTAGAGGGAAAAACACATTGCAAAAACAGTAAGTATAGTGTGATTATATTTATTGAAAATGGTTATATTTGGATAATAAGACTGAACGTTTGGCAAACACTGATTGGTCAACCCATCCTCCATTCACAGCTTCCTTTCTCGACCACCCTCTGACTCAGGGTAATTCTATAAAATGAGACATAAGCAGAAGTCTACTACTGGGCGGCACTGTTTTGTCCTGATTGAAAGGAGCAGTTTGGCTTACAGGTCACTTTCTGTGCTGTCTGTACCGCAATGAACCAGTGGACTGGTCCACGACCACAGGGTGTAATCTCAGGCACCCATGACAGAGGGAGAAACAACACGTTAGAGTCAGCTGTTTGATACTGCAAGGAACACAGATTATGTCAACATAAAAACTCTATGGAGTTTTACTGAAGTTAAGGCTCTGACTTGTGTGCCTAATAATAATTAACATTCCAAGAGCAGGGCAGCCATGTTGCCTTTGAATTGCCAAGACACAGGGTAGTCCGTCATCATAAAAGTTCAAAGTTCACTCTCCATATACCTTGATACTAATAAGTACAGGCATGTTTCTCAGCTATCTAGGGTGCCAATAAGTAAGGAAAGAATAATATAAACAAGTGCCCCAAATCACGACTGCCGGCGTTTACACGTATCTCTCACTGGAACAGCAATCATTTTATACTGTGGTGACCTTCTGCGTGTCTGTCTCTCACTCGACTGTGAACTCCCTAATGTCAAGGCTCTCTTCCTCTCATCACTGCTAAGGATGCCCAAGCCTTCCTCCTTCCAAGGACTCAGAACCAAACTTGGATTCCAACTACAAATACCTATAGAACAGGACAGCAATTCTGACTCTAAGTCCTTGATTCTAAGTAATACTGCCGTTTTTTTCTTTTAAGTCAACAACTTTTTAACATTCCAAGATATTGTGAAGGGAGGGAAAAATCATACATTAAATTCTGTCAAGTAACATTTACCTCCTCAAGCCGTGACTTGATCAGAAATGACTGAACTTGGCAGCTCCTTGTATCAGTTGGTCTACAGGCTAAATTCAGCTCCTGTTGGAAAATGCTGGCATCCCTTCTCATATCCTACAATACTTCATCCTGCCATCACTCCAGAGTGTGGCAATCTGGTGTGACCACTCCTCATCAGATCCAGTAGAAAATTATAAACCAAATGTGCAGGGTCCACGTAGCCATATTCCAGAAGAGATTAGAAGGGTGCCAGATTTATTACTATTGATTCCTCGCTGGCAATTTCATGGAAAGATCTCTGCTGCAGTTATATAAAGAACACTGGGCTCATTTCCAACTCTTTTGTGTTCAAGTTCTTTAAAAAAAAAAAAAAATCAACTAAGAAGGATAAGAAACTAGAAATTAGTGGATGAGGCCCAAAGGTTTTCTCCAGAAGACGAAGCCTTCATCACTACATGCTAATTATGCAAATCTGCTCCCACAGAGTCCGATACATTCATTTTTTAAACCTTTCCACTGCCATGCTGGTAATCCATAGAAGAAATCAATCTATAATGACTACAAAGGACACATGATGTCATTTGCTAAAATGGCTCAATCCAGATGGAAAGAGCTTTGACCTATACATAATTGATTGACCTTTGCTATGCCTTCCTGGTTATTTATACACTATCATATGCATGAATGTATATCACTGGTATTTACATTTGGCAGCTACTTTTGAGAACACACTATTCAATTGGGATTTGAAGCTTTTTACAACCATTTCCTGAGCCAACATTCATAAATGAAAGACAAGAAAAGATGTTATCTTAAAAATAATGTTTAACAGGCTCTGGAAAGCCCACAGAAGCTTTGTTACCCTAATTGTTTTACATTACAGTGGACAAGAGGTGTCTATGTAAAACTGAGTTCAAAACCCTGAAACTGAGGTTACTAAAGGGCATGCTATCTACTTTCCCGTCTGGGGCTCAATAATGATGGCGAATACGCCAAAGGAGTGGAATATTTTGGATACTTGTAAGAAAAGCATGCTGTGGCAACAGTAATTAGAGACCATAATAGATGGCCAGGGAAAAGAGTGCAGTGATGGGATGCTCTTTGACTTTTTAATTTAATTATGAATTTGGTTTTCCAAAAGGGGTAAGCTCCACATTCAAAAACATTCAGATGACCAAGATGGTTTCAAGATAATCACAGAAGGAGAGGCAGACGGAGACACTAGTTCATGGAAGACAAACATGTAGTATGGACGTCCTCAATCCCATCGTGTGTACCCAGGACAAACATAAATGACTGATCACTGGGTGTTTAACTGAAGAGCCCGGACACGGACTCAGAACCCCTTCCAACAGGACTCCAGGCAAACACGGCCAGTGAAACTGACTTGGAACACGAAGTGAAATGTATTTGCCATTGCTGAACTAAGTAACTGTATAGTTCATGTCAGATCCCGATACATATTAAATATCAAAAACAATGATACCATTATAAAGTCTTCATAGTTCAGTACTCCCTGGTTTGCTCACCTAAAGTAAGTTTCCAGTGATCCGAAGGTGAAGTCATTGGTGCATACTGCTACGTATTTTGTCTAACAATGCAAATGGAGGAGGTTGTGTCTTACATAACTATCATATTAACACTATCTCCCACTGCCATATACGCTGAGATCCAATCTAAAATGAAACCGATTTTTTAAATCAGAATTTCAATGTGCCTCTGCATCCTAGGAAAACTTGAAATCAAATTCACCGGTTTTCAGTAAGTTGTGGTGCACTTGGCTTAACTCCAAGTGTGAATGAAAAGCAAAGAAGGGCTCTGAACAGCTAAGATGGAAGTGCGTGAGTATTCACATAGAAATGTTACTCAGCAGTCAAAAGGGGAGACTATGTGCATCTGCAGGGGCAAATCTTGGAACCGAAAACCTCAGGGCAAACAGTATGCACAGGAAAGTACACACAGCAGTGCTTTCCAAGCAGCGTGCCTCGGTGACTAGGTTACACACATCCTAACATACTGATCCCCTCAATTCTGGGGGTGAACTGTAGCTGGGGTGGCCAGAGTCTTACCATGAACCAT
This sequence comes from Lyroderma lyra, assembly GCA_004026885.1. Classification (NCBI taxonomy): domain Eukaryota; kingdom Metazoa; phylum Chordata; class Mammalia; order Chiroptera; family Megadermatidae; genus Lyroderma; species Lyroderma lyra. Next base: position 57,053 of record PVJL010003025.1, on the reverse strand, counting down.
AGACAGCATTATCTGAAGGCCCCATACAATACTTTCAAGTTTCATATCTACCGTGACGTGAACCAGTTGGGAAGCACTAACCTATGGGATGAAGCCATTTTTTATAATGCTCAAGAACTAAAATATATCTAGATATCCTTCCTCAATGATTACAAGATTTTGTTTTAATCCAACTAGAGCAAGTCATGTCAAATTATTGGAAACCTAAAGTTCCATTTCTCCATTCAAACAAAAATAACAAAAAACCATGTAAAAGCCTCTTAATTAGGAGTCACTTAGTTACTGGAAGCAACAAAAATCCACTTGAGCAGCTCAAGTGAAATGGGTTCCTGGATGAGGAATTAGCAGCACACGTGACAGGAAGTACAGCCAGACCTCAGGGAGAACCAGAGGCAGGAAGTGGGGAGTCATTCCGATCCAAGAGAGACACGCTCGTGCTCTCCATGGGGCTAGAGGTGCTCATGGCCCCTTCTGTCTGAAACATTTACCCTATTGCCTCTATCTTTGGATGTGCTTCCTCTGCTTTGCCACTGACAAGACCAAATACTTGTAACACGCTGCAGTTTTAAGTGAAAACCCAACAGTGGCCTAAGCACCACTTCAAAATGACCAGAGAAAAAAAAATCCAGTTAACCCACAGGTGTCAAGAACGGTCTACACCTGGTCTAACCACAGCTGCACATCAGGAGTTACCAACTCAAACGCGTATAGGGGCCAGACCGGTGTGAGGCTGACCAGGGGCGCGACAAGACCAAGACGTTAGAAGAGAAGGGGACCACACACAGAGCCTGGGCTGCTTCTCAATGCAGGCCGTGCAGTAACAGAGAGTCAGGCTGTCACTGACACTTCCCAGGCCTGCAAACATATCCGCAGGCCGTGCCAGGCCCCGGGCGCCTAGTGTCCGTCAAAAGAGGAACTGTGCGTGTGCCACACTCTGAGGGTCACTCCATCCAGTCCTTCGGGTAGAAGGACTGCTCCTGCAGAAGGGGTCACACGCAGGCAGTCCCCGCAGCCAAGCTGGGAGTACGCACTACTCCCGCACACATCCACTCGCACACAAAACCCCTTTCACCTAAGCTTCTAAAACTGCATCCTGCGAGATCAGGCACACCTCGAAGTTGCGGGTTTGGCTGCAGACCGCCATGTACCACAGTGAGGCGAGTCGTCATCGCTTTGCTGGGGGAGAGTCTGTCTGGTCTTCGATTTGCAAAAGGCGCAACATCTGTGAAACGCCATCCAGTGAGGCGCCGTAAAACGCGACCCACTTTCACTGAACTGGGTGGGGAGGACCCTGGTGGCTCTGCATGGGTTCACAGGAACAGCAGTCAAGGACAAAGAAATCAGACAACGCCAACGAGAGCCAGAAAACAGCGGCATCATCTTCTTTTCTACCTAGGACCAAAACCACCGCCCTGCAATTACAGATTCTTTTCTCAATTAATTAAGGGGGACACAGGCGTTCCTGTCTCAAGTTCCTCAAGGTACCAGAACTGCGAGACCCAGAAACCTCAGCCTAGACGTCCCTTCCTCTAGGAAGCCCAGCCTGAGTCCCCAGTCTTGGGTGAGTCCCACAGCACCCTGCTGCCACCCATCGCCGCGGTACCGAACCTTGGTACTGTACGTGTGTGGCATGTCGGCGGGTGGCAGAAGCAGGGATAATGTCTAGCCTCCACCCGCCCTGTGTCCCAGGACCGGTGTGCTGGCTAAACACATGAAAAGTCAGACGCACTGAAAACTGTATTTCTCTATTTTTAGCAGTTAATTCAGGAAAAAATAAGTTGAATTTAGACTTGATTCCTCCATATGCTTTTGTATGATCATTAAAATTTTTGATAAAAACACTTTTACTGAAAAAAAAGGCAAAGTAAAACACTTTAAATCATATACATGCTGAATTGTTACAAACTCAAAATCACATAGCTGTGAAAGTTTTTTTAATATGTAGTCATATTTGGGCTTAAAAATCCTTAGAGGCACATTCCATCAGCTTGTAGATATGCACAGGATTCCCAACATACCTACATTAATGTAGATATAAACATACCTTGTACAGAAAAATAGGGCAAGGTAAAATTCTACATATATTTAAACTTAGGTGAAATTTGGAGATGTACAGTACATGCATGTCCTGTAAGGCTTATGTTCCATTGTAAAGAAATAACTCTTAGCAAACTTCCCTACTAGCAAAAACTGTCCAGCAGGAATTAATTTTCAAATGAAATAAGCTGAAAATGAAATAGATACAGTGTTATCTACAGTCAAGTCTTGTTCTTCAGTAATTATTGAAGGTGACACTAGCATGTTCTATACTGACAATTAAACTATTTGACCAAATGCCTCCCTTTTCTCATGAAAAACACACTATGTTCTGATTTTAACTGCTATCCCAGGTCCCATGGTGCTTCATCACATGCAATTCAGTCGCCTAAATAATGTGGGGGAAACAGAGCATCATTTCAAAGCAATGAGCATGTCTGCGACAGAAAGGTGAAATGAGGTGCACATCCCCAGACCGGTGAGCCTGAGGACAAATTAACTCTAAAAGACACTGTTTTAACTTGAACAGGGAGGCGGGAGTTTATCTTCTCATTCTAGCTAGACGGACGTATTTGGCAAATGTCTCTTTCAGAAAGAGTTATTTCGCAATGGAATTCCAATCCGTGTTGTAAGGACCGATGAAACCAACTGGAGGATAAATGGATGAGCGAAGAATCATCTAACAGCATTTGCAAGGCAGATTCCACTCGTGGGTATTACCAAATGAAAGGGATATTGGGTGAGAGTAGGTTAAGCAAATTCCCTTACTCTGAATTGTCAGGCTTTAATATTCATAATGGGGTTCATGAATTTTCAGGAGGGGGATTCAGTACGAAGCATTGCCACGCGCCCTGCCAACATGAAGCCTTTCCGCACGTATCCGCTCTCGGAAACAGCAGCGCTCGCAGACACACCTAGGTTGAAATCAAGCTTTATCACTTAGTAGCTGTGTTCTCATGTGCAAGTGTCCTAACTCCTCTGAGCATTGGTCATCTCATCTGAAGAAATTAGCCCTTAATTTATATTTCATCAGAACTCTGCCCTTCACTTCCCTTGGAAGTTAGTTCCTATAATTAGTAGCAGATAATAACATCTTCGGCCGCGATGATTCATCTCCTATGCAATTTAAAAATTCACACACATTCTCTTATGCACTCAACAGTTACTAAGCATATAGCATACACCAGGCTGAGCTGGTAAACTGAACAAAAACACACGTTTTCGAAGCTCGCAGAGTGATGGTCTTGTTAGGGGCCAGTGATGAGATAGTAACACAGATTAGTAGCAAGCACCCCAAAGAGAGACTGCACCAAGAAGCCTAAACTGGTCTACAGAGGAGAAAACACTGCAGTAAAATCTAGAGGGAGGGCATTCCAGGGGCGATTAACTAAACCAAGTCGGGGAGACCGAGGGAACAAGAGTGCACATAGGCTCTGCGGCTGGAGGGGGGAGAGTGGGGGTGAGCACGACAAGAAATGGTGTGGGTGGCACTCAGAGAGCTAAGGGGGCATGACGTGAAAAGGATCAGGAGAGGAAGACGGTGGGAAGGGTCCCACCAGGGCGGCTGCAGGATCAAACTGGCGCTCTGAAAATCTCCTGCAACCCAGGTTTGGAAAGCGGATGGCAGCGGAACGCGAGCGGATGCAAGGGGTTCGGGCCAGACGCTACCGCAGTACTGATGACAATGGAGACGACGACGAACAGTAGGTATGCCAGAACACAACAAATCTGAGAGGGACGTAGGGATCGGTAATGGACTGGGCAAGAGGGCTGTGGTACATTTTGCACGTGAAGTCCTAAGCTGCAGGAAATGATCTGGTCTATAAACTGTTCTTCCCAATCAGCTGATGCTTTCTCTCTCCTATACTTTGGGAGATGTACCTCAATTAATGTAATAATTCTCCTCCATTAGAAACTGTCATGATTTTAAATCACATCCCACAAAGGACAATGTCAGGTATCTATGCCTTATGGAAGAATGGCATCAAAAACTTAAAAATGTGTTAATGTTAAATATATGTAGTATCTTTTTCTGTAAAACTACATTATTGTTCCTTTCAGCTTAATACACAGTAAATTGCATTGGTCACCTCTTCACCCATTTTCCATTGGCACTGGTATGTGCACTTCTTGTTCCTGCCAATAATTCACCCAAAATGAGAAATTCATTTGTGGCAATGTCTATGAATGATGCTCTGAGAACAAAAGAAACAGCGAGTATTGTTACGCCACATTGGTGGTTGTCATTCCTTTCCCAAAGTGCTATTTAATCTTTTAAAAAACTAAACAGAACATGGTAAAATAATGAGCATTACAAATACTTAAGAATTGAGTTTATTGATTGCCCACTTGTCTAATTTGACAGAAAAGGTAAATTTGGTCTCAATATACACACTTGAATTTTGAAAGATTTAGACATCAACTTGATGACTCTTTGATAATAATATAAAAAAGTATATGTAAATATGTAAATAAAAAGAATGGGATAAACATGTTTACTGTGGTTCATTCTGAGAAATGGATTTGGGTTGCAAGTATAGGGGATTTTGCCTATTACTTTATATGCTTATGCACTGTTTGAATTTTAGGAGTTGGTATTATTTTGTAACAAAAAATAGAAGGAAAAAGAGCAGATATGAAAAACCAGGATCAATAAAACAATGTCACTGTTTGGTAATGCCAAGATAATAAGGTCAACATTTATCACAGAAACTAAATGTAGTACACTAGGTTTTTCATTATACGAGGTCAGACGATTAATTTTGCAAACTCATCCTAGTAAAAGTGCTATACACCTCATTGCTGTGCATCACTACGGTCAGCTTAGAAGTCCTCCCCTTCAGAAGCTGTGTACTGACACCAGTGCCTAGTCCACCCTTCAAAGGCATTTTGGAACTCTTTTTTCTGGAACGGTCATCAGAGCTGTCGTCATACCCACAACCTAACAACTAAGTTTGCAAACTTGCCACCATGTACTTACGTTAGCAGCACTGTCCAAACAACTCAGTAGCGTGTCATAACCTTGGCTAGGTGTCAACCCTTATCTGACTTAATTGTCACATTTGGGGGATGTCGACAGCTCTGGTGGTCATTTCAGAAAAAGCGTTTCAAAACTGCTTTGAAGGGTAGACTAGGTGCTGGCATCGGTGCACAGCTTCCCAAGGGAAGTGCTTCCAAGGTGACCGTAGTGACACTCAGTAATGAGGTGTGCAGCACTTTTCCTAGGATGACTTTGTTAAATTAACTGTTGGGCCTTGTATGTTATTCTTTTTTTAGGTCCACGACCTGACTGGCCCATGGTATAAAGCTACACACTAAACATTGACGCTGAAAAAATGGTTCAGTTGTATTTCGGCCCCATCTACACACAAAAAAGTTAAACATATTAAACTCCTATTAATATTTTAAATCAAATCATCGATAAATAGAAGTTGTTACAATATGCAAGGGGGATTATTTATCTCTGATTGATTAAAACTATTAGTAAGAAATCTGGGGAACACCGTTTTGTAAACAGAAATCATTTTTAAAGGAAAGTGGCAAAATCCTCATCTGCTCTGACTGACTCCATGTATTGACAACAGTGGTCCTACTAGAGAGCAGAAATGAGAGTGTCCTTACACCTTCCCTCTCTATTTTTACAGTGTAGCCACTTCAAGACAGAAGGAAATCACTTCTTACACAAACTCATCATACAGTTCCCCTGACTGGCCATGTGTAAGAATCATCAGTATGGCTTATTTAAAAACACAAATTCTTGTCTCTCCCAAGATTATAAAGATATTCTATTTTTTATTGCCTTATTGAACTTGTGAGAGCCTCCAATATAATGGTGAATAAAAGTGGAAATAACAGAACGTCCTTATCTCATGTACAGCCTCAACAAGAAAGCTGTCAATATATCCACACTAAGTATGAGGCCTGCTGTAGCTTTACTGTAGTCATTACTTATCTGACTGAGAAACTTCTGCTCTATTCCCATTACACAATGTGTTTTTTATTATTCTACTTGCCCTGGCTCCCGGTGTTCCTTGGAAAATGTGTCTTTTCTTCTTTGGATGCTCTTAAGATGTTTTATTTCTCTTTGGTTTTTCAGCAGGTTTGCTACAACATGCCTATATAATTTACTGGATTTTGTTTGCTCATAAAGTTTCTTGAATCTATAGATTGGTAATGTCCATCAATTCTGGAAAGTTCTTGATCAATACACTTTCAAATATTGCTTCAAATATTATTTCTCTTTACTCTCCTTCTGTCATTCCAATGACTAGGCTGGACCTTTACACCATCCAATATGCCTCCTATGAAATCTTCCTTATTTTTACATTCCTTTTCCCACTATGTGCTTTCATCTGCATATTTTCTACTGATCCATCTTTCAAGTCACTAATCCTCTCTCCTGATGTGTCTAATATATTATTAAACCTATCTATTGAGTTTCCATTTCATTTATTGTAATTTTAACTTTAAAGTTTTCTATTTGATTCCATTTAAAGATTCCAGATCTCTGGTGAAATTCTGACTTTTCTTGAACATGTTAATCATTTATCTGGAAGTGTATGTCTAATAACTCTAAAAACTGAATCACCTCTGGATCTAATATTTTGAGCTATTTTTATATCTTGATTTTTGGTCAGTTTTCCTTGTTTCCCACTAATTTTTTTAGTAAATGACAGACACATGGAAAATTGTACAAGTTTAAACAATGTTCTCTTTCTCCAAAGGTGTTTTAACTTTCTTCTTCCGTGCTGGTAAACACATCATCTTGATTCAATTGGAGCTCACGTATTCCCACTTTGCTCTTATCCTAGGATGTACCTGTTCAGGGGCCTCAATTTTGAGTGTTTACCAGGGTGCGACCCCCTCAGAAGCTTCGTGCTCTATGCATAGGCTGACCAGACGGACCGTTTTACAGGGGACAGGAAACAACGGGACCACCCCGTTTCAAACAGCACACATGGTCAGCCTCCTGACACCCTGAATGTAGCGCACTGAGACTAGGCTGACCAGACGGACCGTTTGAAAAGGGACAGGACCATTATTTCTGTCCCATTTCAAACGTACGTCTGCTCAGCCTATCTATGAGATTCTATAACACCATCAAAATCTCTGCTTTGTCTTTTAGTTTCTTACCAGTTTTCAACTTTTTTGTTGTCTTACCCTAGGAGTATACAACAAGGCCTCAAGGAAAACTGCATGCAGCATTTTGAACTCACTCTTCTGTGCTTCCTTTCCTCTGGTATCTTGGTTCCTCATGCCCTGAACTCCACTTGATCAGGGAAAAAAATTAAGCTATTTCCATTTTAGAAAACAAAATTTTAAGTTACTTTCCTTAATAATGTATCCATGCTTTTATCTTCCCTGACTTTTAAGATTTTTAAAAGTCTATCACATACTCGTTACTCGAATAAGAACACAAAGAAACATGCAGTATTGGAAAGCAAAGACATATTGACCTTCACTAGGCAAATAACCCTCAGATCACGTCAGGAAATCTGGAATTTTCTCAAGTAGGAATATGGAAGAGAAGAGAAGGGAGATGTGTTATTTATCACAGACAATACTCAGCACAATTTTATTGCTCCTCGGGGAATTCAAAGCTTTTAAAGATGCTATTATTATTTGGAAGCTCTCCAGAGAGCACTGAGTATTAAAAATAGCACCTGTGCTCTGCTAAGCAAGTCACCTACCTGTCTATTACCCAGAGAGATGAAAATCATTCAATAAAATATTGCAGACACTTGGTCAAAATCCTGAACACAATGCGGCCCTTTTTTAATTTTTTTGCTAGAGCCTGTTCCTCCTCTTCTCCTTGGACTACAGATACAGGGCTGTGACACAGACCTGTCCAATCATTGCTCTGCCCCACTGACTGCCGTTACTGGTTCTTCAATGAGCATGTAATCCAACTTACTCTGATGAGACTTGATACTTGGGTTTTGTAAAAACTCCTAGAAAGAGATACTCTGTTGGGATTATCAAGCTGGAAGAAAAGAAGGCCCAGTGTGGTGATCACCACAAGAAGAAGGCCTGCCGAAGAGTGAACCCGAAACCACCAAGGACTCCCCAGTTACATGAGTCACTGAATGCCCTTTATTGTGTCAGCCAGATACATAAGACTGCTTTCAGACCTGCAACCAAGTTTCCTTATTAATACAGTGACAACAACAAAATACACAGCAGCAACCAAGTCTGTCAACAAGAGTGATTCACCCTCGGGTTTGAGACAAAACTCTAATTAAAGCAACAGTGCATTAGGAATTGCGCTCGTGTACATGGTAAAGTTTATGACAGTCCCCTGGCGATGCTGTCATTCCCCACTTCCATCCGCATTATGACTAAGACATGAGACACGAAAATTTACCAGTAATATCAAATACCATAGCTACATAGTTCCAGATTTAGAAATTCCAGGAAGAGATTATTACTGACATTTTAACCTGTCCATCACAGATGCTTAGTTATTTGGGGACTGGAGCAAGTTATCGAAGGTTCTGAGAAGTGAAGACATCTTTGAGTTTTATGTTTTAAAATTCTGTCTTCAGCTTTGGCTTCATACGATGGCTACTGAGGACAGCCATGAGTAATTCGCTAGAAGAAAGGCTACACATAAAGTAAGAATTCCTCAGCATCGTTTTGTCCTTTAAGTGGACAGAGATGCAAGCTGGTGCATGTGTGGTGATCACACATTTCTACTCGTGGCATTTGTTATAAGTATAATGTGCAAGATCAGAATTTTAAATATTAGTTTAATAACCTCTATGCACCTAATTTCTAAATGATTCTCTGCCTCTCTGGAGAGGCATATAATGTCAAATACTGGTATTAAGGTGAGTCATGGTGACTAAAACGGCAGTAGGAAGGCACATGTGAGAATTACTAATTTTAAAAAAAAGATGAAATACTCCCTTTCCTAAAATTATGCCATGACAATATATACTGAACTTTGAAGTATGAATTTATTTCTCTCATTTGTAACTAATCGTTGTCTCCAAAAGAAAGAGGCTAAAGAGAAAAAAAAATTAAAGGAAGTATAGCCATTTCAAAATCCTCAAATGAGAAGTCAAAAGAAGTGACATGTGTAAATAAGTTGAAGTAAAATTTTCATGGGCTAACCATGGCTGATACTATATTATGAACATGCCAAAAGTCACCAAGGCGGTGGGTGGTCTTCAAACTTAATTTTAGGTCATATTAAAAAAAAGCACTTGTATAATATATAAATACGACCTTACTGAATGTATTTATATAATATATAATGTGTGCAGATATATAGATGTATAAAGTGACCAAGTAAACATGTACATAAAAAAACCAAAATTTACCATATTTAATGAACTCTGATATTTTATATTCCATTCCATTCTATTTAATTCACTAGAAACAAATGCCAATCACAAATCACTAAACTCTTTTCATAACCCACCGTCAACTCACAACTAGACATAAACAGACGATTTGTCATAACTGAAACATATAACAAATCTTAGGCTAAGAGAATTAAACGTATTCAAACCAATGATTTGAATAAGATTAAGACTTTTCTTAAATCAAATCAACTCTAAACAGAAGAATTTTCCTTTTTTTAATAAAATTTTTATATAATACAATGGCTTACACTCTGCCTCCTTCTAGTTGTTAAAAGTGTAATTTCTTACACTGTTCCTTAGCTTCACCAAATATTTTCTTAAGCACTTAAAGTGAGGTGTTTCATGGAGAATGATATCCCACTCAACACATTTTGAAACCGCATCTCAAATTGAATCCAAAGACACTAACCTTTCTCCCTTTCTTTTTTTTTCTTTTCCTGCATGTCTCTATAAGTCAATGAAACATAATGCCACAGGGTATTTGTGTAACATAACAAAGAGGTAGTTCCATTACCTGTTCTGTTTCCCCTTTTGAATCAACTACTTTTTGAATACTGTTTCTGTGAAGGGAATGCTTTCTTAATGACCCTGGAGAAAGACAATGATTGGGTGACTGCAAAATGTGACGTGTAAAACAAAATACTCCTTGCTCCACACCAATGTATATATTATTCTTGGCTCCCCAAATTTTCTGAAATCTCGAACCTTCTGAGGACTCCTCTCCCTGACACTTCTCCCCTGGAAGCAAGTGCCGACAAGGAGCATTTCTTTGCCAGATCTACTGCAAACTAAAAATTCCATTACCCTGAATGTTTATAGTTTTCCATTTTTAAGAGAGTGAGCCAAATTCCTATTACAAAGATTCCCTTTATTAATTCCTTTCTAAGAATGTACTTGCCGGCACGTTTGAACGTGTGCCCGGCAGAAACTGGGCGTCGTTTTCCTCGTCAACATGACAGACCGGTGATGGGTCGATGGGTTTCCCATTGAGGCCCACGTCACACTGGCCTCCTTCCTGTCGAGACCACAGGGCAGGCCCAGCTTAGATCTTTTTGTCTTATTTCTGCTTCACAGACCAGTGACAGTCACACACAGGGAAGAAAACGAAAGACAAACTCGTGGGAGCGCACTCGTGCTGATGTCGAAAGCGGAAGCGAACGGCATAAACCTCAGAGCCCAGCGCGGCCGCACGCGGTAAAAGCGCCAGTTGTCACAGTGCGGTCGGTTCAGCATTTTGCCCAGATGGGCCACTCTAAACCCTGGAGGTCGGTCACTGGTACTTTTCTCAAATTTGTCCTTAAAGGCTGAAATTTATCCCACTCATGCTCAGCCACCCTTTGGATGGTTGAGTATAGAGGTGTGTGTGAAGTAGAAATAAAACCTACAGAGCTGTTTTCTGGATTGAAGGAGCAACCGACTGTGCACAGCTTCCCACTGCCTGTAAGTGCTACGGCAACTCCGACGGGTGTGCCGGACGGCGGGGCACGCACACCCTCCGCTAAGGGACTCGTTGTCAGCCACACCGCTCAGCACAATTTCGGAAAGCGTCATGAGATAAGCACAGAAAGTGTCTTTGTTGCAAAATTCCTATTCCTGGATTACATCTCTCTCTTACTTTCTCTCCTGACTTCATTGCCATAGAGGCAAGTAAAGACTGGGAATAGAAGATGGGGTGATAAGGAAAGAAAAAAAACAAGCATGTGAACCCCTGTTACATGTGGTTGTGTCTTGTCAGTCGATGCCGTGTGCCTTCCTTAAAGGATCCAGGACAGAGCACACAGACAGGCAAGTCTGGGGTGGGCAGGACAACTGAGTGTACCTACACATCACCCTGGGACCTTGTAAAAATGCCAGTTCTAATGCTGGAGTGGGGTCTCAGATTCTGCATTTCTGATCTTAGGGAAAACCCAAGCTGGCGTCTGACCTAATCCCACTGCCCGTTTGAGGGTCTGCAGCAGGAATCCGCCCTCAGTCTTCTCCTTTGCAGGGATTTCACTTGCCTCCTGTCCTTTTTAAAAACACCTCCAGTGAAGAGAAGAAAAGCATGGCCCAGTATAAACACACTGGCTCTGGAATCAGACAAAAGTGGGCTCAAATCCCCTCTCTGCAACTTATTTGCAATGTCTGAAGTTTTGTTTTTTTAATTTAACTCCTCTGAGGTTCGTTTTCCACACCTGTATAAACTGGGCATGCCAGCTTCCTAACTCTCGGGGCTGTCATGTGCATAGCCTGGTGGGTTCATTTACAGAATAAATGAATAAAGGGTCTACAGCACAATGATTCCATCCACAGGCAATAACTAGGGGGTGGGCTGCACAATGTTTAAACATAACCTAGTTTTTCTTAAAACTATGGCTTTGGCCCTTTCTCAAATTCACAACTGTGGGTAGCACTGAGTTCTAAACAGGACTCCTTAAGTCAAGCATTTCTCCTCATTTCCAATCTTCTTTGACTCCAGAAAGCTCTGCTTGCTCATGCTTTTAGTAACGACAATGCAGAGCAGACCAGATTTCAAAAATATAGGTCTTGCTCTAACGGTAAAAACATACTCGATAATCTTCTTCTCCCGATCGGTTCAGGTTTAGACTTGTTCTTTGGGGCTTCTTTGGCTCCAATTTCAGTGGTAGGTCCTCCCTATGCTCAGGTTGCCCCCACCTGTCTCACTTCTCTGACCTGAAGTCAGGCCCTCCTCTGTTCTCACGGGAGTGTGACAAAGGCACGCCCCTCCTCCCTGTGTTGTCCAGCTGGTGAATATGAGCCCCTCTAGGGGGCATCTAGAAGGTACTTTAGAGTTGACCAGAGGAATTAAGGGGAGAACAGCTAATACAAGCCTTCCCTAACCCTCCCACATCCACAGGCTAAAGACAGCAATGAAAACCCAAGGCTTAATGGAGATGGGGCAAGTTTACGGCACATAATAGAAACAAGGCAGGAAGGAGAAGAAAAGTATGAGATGGTGACTTCGGCTGCCACTTCCTGCCTCCCTGATGACCTCTGATGCGATCCAAGATGGGCAGGGCTGGCGGTCAATGGGTCCTAGAAATCACGCCCTGAGCCCTCGGGGCCCTGCCATGATTCCTATTTCGGTGACACTAAAAGTCGTAGGCACCGTCAGAGTGGAAAGCACGAGCGAACCACATAAGTGCCCCTCAGGACAAGCCCCAGTCGTTGTGGAGGATGCCCGCCCTGCCATCGGCCGCTCCGCCTCACCCTCTCCTCTCCTACAGGCTGTGATGGAGAACAGAGAGGGGTCTGCCCACCAGGAACTCACTTCCATCTCAGACGGCCCCAGAGGAGTAACTCCCACTGGCTCATCTGCCCGATCAGGTTGATCCATGTGATGGTGCCATATTCATAGCTCTCAAATCAGCAGTTCCACATGATTCAACCTCATAGCCTGTTTACAGAAAAAAATACTTTCATGGTCACAAAAAACAAGCAAACAAACAAACAAACCACTTCTGTGGCTGAGCTATGCTGGCCAGACAAGTTATCTCAAATTCACTTCCTGAAAGGCTGCAAAATTCACACGAAAGCGTACTCAGTGGCGCCCTCACTCTTGCTTCCCTAAGGCAGGAGAAACTGGGTGAACTTCTCCAGGAAACACCCCAGCCCAAGCGGCTGCACACCCCGCAGTGTCGGTGCCCTCACTCTGCATGAGACCGGAGGAGACAGGACGGGGAGTGAAACATGACTTCCGCCCCTTCAGTGCCTTCCTGTCGCACTGGGAGTGAAATCTAAGCTCCTTGCCCTGGCTCACAAGGCCTCCTGGGACCTGGCCCCAGCTTCCCCCCACAGGCCATCTAGTGGCAGGAGGGTGACAGGCCTGGCTGAAGCTTCCAACTGCCCGGGCTGGAAACAGACACACACTGCTCCGCAGGAGAGGCCGCCAGAGTCTCAGGGCCCCGCTCCCCGTGTGAAGGTGCAGCTGAGCCTCCCTGCACTGCAGCTCCCTCACTTGCACGGCCACACATCTCATCGAATCCCCAGGAGAAGCAAAGGGAAAAACCTGCCCGTCCAATGCCAAGAGCAGCGTCAGTTCCCAGGGGGACTTCATAAACACCAGCCCATGTGTCCACTTCTGCAGACGCCACGCCCTCCCCTCCGACTCTGTGCATGGCCACCGCCTCGCCCCTCTACGTCTTCTCTGCAGAAGGACCCTCCCCAACACATCCAAGAGGAGGCCTGCCCAGCCTCTGCGGTATTCCCTTCCTCACAGCACGTGTCACGTTTTCATTTATTTCCATTCTCGCCCTATCCATTTGTTTACTGTCTTTCTCCTGCAGGAGGCGATCTTTGTAAGGACGTGGACCACATTTATGTGGTTTACCACTGAACCCCCAGCACCCAGGACATCTCCTTAACTCGGGGATCCTCAGCTAAGTTACTACTTATCCTTTTTGTTTCTTATGGGTTTCTAGTATATTTTGATATTGTAATTGGTGTACACACACACACACACACACACACACACACACACACACACACGAGGGTTGTCGGAAAGTACCCAGCCATGTAATATGAAAAATAGAGGCATTTTGGGCTGGATTTTTTTTCCGGACAGCCCTCGTATAGTCATTGCCTCTTGATTATTAAAGCTCTAGCTCCCCATTCTTCCTCTCTGCACCCCATTTTATCCTTCCCAAGTCTCCTTCCCTTCAGCAGTGGTTTCTGCATGGGGGAGCCTGGGTGTACCCTGGTCCTGTAGAGCTCAGCCCCGAGCTCCCTGGCAGTGCCCAGAAGACTGGTGCATGCCCGGCAGGCAGGCCCTGCTCACCCAGCAGGGTTCTTGCCCATGTTTGCATCTCACGTAGTGCCTTGCACAGCACACCATCAGCAGGTCTACACAGCCTGATTGTCTCAATAGACCGAAACCTTCTTGAGGGCAGAGACTGGGTCTGATTCATCGCTTCATTGCCAGCACGAAATTAAGTGACTACCACCTCACATGGCACTTATAGTGCAAGGAGAGAGAGAGGCCACCTTACGTGAGGGGTAGGAAGTTAGTTATCGGCATTGGAGTAGGTTTGCCTCGAAAAGCAGACAATTCCAAGGCTCACAGCGATCGCAAGCTCCTCCACGGGCATAAAGTGAACACCATTCTACAGAGCCGTGTCAGGAAGCCCACGGTGTAGCTTCAGGGCAAGCAGACAAAGACCAAAGGTTGTGCAGGCGGTCGGGTTCTTCAGAGCGACAAGGGGGCTGACACCGAGTCCTCCGCACTCTCTTCCAGCCTCCTGATTGCAGGTGCTGAAGTGCCCGCCCTTTGTTCCTGGTGACTGACTGACTGTAACTCTTAGAACTCCAACATGAGGCTCTGCCTCCTTCTCCACCAGGATTTTAAAATCAATATCTTTACCATTTATGAAATTGTGTGATGTGCTTTGAAGACTTAAGGCATCTTAGAGAGAGGGGGAATGTCACCTTGTACTATTGTACCAATGTACTGAATAATGACTTCTTGAAAAATCAAAAGCTTTTTGGTTGAAATGCTATTAAACTGTAACCTATAAAAGCAGTACATGATCATTTCAATGGTGTAAAAGGCAAACCTTAAATACAGTGGATGAGCAGTGTTAAAATACAAGAGAAAAATGTAATCTTGTGTTAACCATTTAGGTATGAGCAATGAGAGAGAAAAGATTGTGATGGAGACTACATTTTACTCACCATGTGTGTCAGACAGCGTACCTAACTGCTGTGTCACACCGTGTTGACCAAAAGAGTCCCCACCCCGACAGGGCTGACTGGGAAGGACAGACGTTAGACCAACAGTTGGGAATAATTAAGTGCGAGAGGACAAAATGCAACAAAGGCATTCCAGGAGCAGTGGAGGCCTGGAACCAGGCATGGAACCCATCGGGGAAATGACATTCCACCTGAGATCCTAAGGGTGAGTGAAAGCTCAGTGGCAACACAGAAGGGAAAGAATTTTCCAGCAATTGATCAACATACACAAAGGGACAGTGTCAGGGGATGGGCTGGGAACACTGGGGGCCTGTTCAAGGGTGTTCAGACGTGACGAGGTAGATGGGGCTGAGCTGACACACTGGTCTGAGCTGAAGCCCTCCCTGTGAGCCTTCTGGTTCAACGCAACTTTCTAGAAAGGAGGCTGCTCTTCATGAGACGGAATGTACTGAAGAGAACCACAAGAATCTTAACATTCAATGCATTGTTCAGAGTCTAATCAGGATTCTAAGTGATACCTGGGAAAAGATTTTTCAAATGGGCATGGCTTTCTTAAAGGAATTTCAGATACCTTAGTGATTAGGTAGAGGTATGACACAGGTCTTTGGCTGATACCCATCAGCAGTGCTGGAAGGAAGCATCCGTATGCCAAAGGCGATTTTGCTGGGTTTGTCAACAGTGCAGGGACAGCACACCGCATGCAGATGACAACCATTCTTATGAAGAGATCTTATTATGAAGACCTTCAATCAAGCTCTTACTGCATAGGAGACTGTCTGCTGAGGGCTCTACATGTGTCCCTCATTTACCCTTCACAACTCTAGAAGGTAGGTGCAATTATAATTCTCAGTTTATAGATACATCACCTGAAGTTCAGAGGTGTTAAGTAACTCGTCAAAGATCACACAGCAAATGGACAGTGGAGGTTCTAAACTATCTCCCCACTGTTATCCAGGAAAGCTCTGTTTTTGTTCAATTCAGACCGTATTTGCTGACAGGGATGCTTTTCCACCCTTTTTGGTTTCCCTTTGAATTATCATCTAATGGTTACTACAACCGAGTTTAATAAGCAACATATTATCTCCAGATAATGGAATTAATACTACTCCTCAGAGACAGCAAATGGAAGCTTGCATTTGTGCACTGCCTGGAGGTGGACGCATGGAGAAACGCCTGACAGGGGAAGAACACGCAGGCTCCAACAGAGACAAGGGATGCAGTCTGGTGCGGGGGAATGTGAAGTCCTGCCTCGGCCAGCGGAGGGACAGTCCTCCCCAACCCCCCTCCTGAACTGTGCAGCTGCATTTCTCCTCACGAGGCTTTTCTTTCCTCCACAGGGCACGGAAGTCCGAGCCCTGCCCACGGCACGCACGCACGCACGCACGCACGCACCCCAGGGCGCCGGCATACAATATTCTAAGAGCAATGGGCTGCAAGTCCCTTTGACAAAGTTTGCCTGGGGCGCAGGAATTTTCACCTACATCCATGAACTGAAGACATTTAAATTACACACCTCCTACCGAGTTGGCGGCAGCTAGGAGGGCAGCGCCTGCGAACGTACGGAAGCCGGCCCGCAGCCCTCCACGCGGCACAGTGCGGGCGGAGGGGCAGGAGCGGCCAGAGACGCGGAGGTATCCACGCACTGCGCAGAACAAAGGATCCAGAACGGTTCCCAGGCATGTCACGCTAGAACGGGGAGGCAGGGATTGGAGGGCATCAGGGTATGCTTTCCTTGTGACATCCCCTGTTTTCAAACCCCAGTATAAAAATATGAGCTAATTGTTATGGTCCGTGTCACGTACTATGCTCCGGCTGAGCACGGGAGGAGGTTTCCTCATTCTAACATTTCACAATGAGCAATAAGCATACAATAAACAATGACAACAAGAAAAGAGTCACCTTCCAGGATCTGATAGTTTCGATACTGGGAAATCGCTTTGTTGCCAAGGGGTCCATTTCTGCAATAACAAGTGTGTTTCCACACATAAAATAAATTGTGTGCCCAGCTCCAGGTCCCCTTCAGTTTGTCACATGCAGATTGGATTCCTCAAGTCTCGTGTTTGAAGTAAAATTTTCTTCCTTTATAAAATGTATAAGGAACTATGCTCCAGAGCCCAGAAGTCCAGGAAAGGAACATTTATCCATTCTCTCCCAGTCAGTCAGTGCTTACTGAGTGCGTGCTAAGTGCCAGCACTTCCCTGTGAGCTGAGGATTTTCAGTGAACATGACAGCTGGGTAGAACAGACAGTAAGGAACTAGTCCATCCAATGAACAAAATAAGCTTGGGAGTGACAAGTGCTAGGAGGGCAGCGTGTCAGAGGGGCAGATCCTTCCTAACGGGTGGACGGAAAAGGACTCCGCGAAGGTAACTCTCACGCTGACGGATGAATGACAAGAAGGAGCCAGCCACGCAAAGACACGAAGAGTGTTCTGGGCAGGAGTGGCCAAACACAAGGGCCCAAGGACAGGAACAAGCCTGGCTTGTGGATGATGTTCAGCGTGCCTAGATCAATAAAACGTGGTATATTCATACCGTGAAATACTCCATGGAAATGCAAAAGCTGGAACCACTGGCACTGCCAACAACATGGATGAATCTTACAGATATGTTCACTTAAAGAAGAGATTGTGGAACTTTATAAGAAGTTCCAGAAAGGTTAAACTACCGGATGTTAATTCAAAACAGTAGTCACATCTTGGGTGTGCATATTTGGAAAAACTATGGAAAGGGCACACAGGAACCTGCTGGGGTGCTCCAGAATGTTCTAAGACTTGATCTAGATGGTGGGTACAGAGAGAAACTCGTGCAAAAATAACATGAAGCTGTAAACATAAGATGGGCATATTTTATAAACTTTTCCTGTATATCCGAGGGCTGTCTGGAAAGTATCCAACCATGCAATATGAAACATGGAAGCATTTAGGGTACACCTCAATCATCGATTTTAAATATATGATTTCAGGGGATCACATTGAGTTAAATAAATAAGCAAATGGTTCTCTTCGGGAGAACTCGCAGCTCAGGACCATTGGAGAGCCCATTGATTTCTATATGCAACGTGTGCCCATACGGTCAGACACAGAGAAGGCCCCTGACCACAGGTAACAAGACGAACTCAGCGGAGCAGCAGGACAGCTGCAGCCATGACTCTTCTAAAAACCCCTTTCATGCATTGCCAGCTTAGCGCCTCACTCTTCATTTGTGCTGAGTTTTGTCCCACGTAAAAAAGCTCAAGGAGGGGGGGCACTTCTTTCCTGTGTTCTTTCCTGGGTGCTTTCAAAAGCACAAAAACAACAGGAGGCTGCAGAGCGTATGTTTAAACAGCACTTTGGGGCATTTTAATGAGGGAAACTTACAGGGCTTCGAGCACAGAATTCAAATGGAATAATTTCATTCTCCTGATAGAGTGCCCCAGCCCACAATGCGGAAGTCATTAAATCTCATTGTGTGACATTAAAAAAAAATTTCTTTTTGGCTAAGATCAGCCAAAAATGTGCCCCGGGCAAGTGTTTATGACCATATCATCACAGCCTGAAATTCAGACCAGTAGGCTAGCTAGAAATACACACTCCCTAGAACAGTTCAGAGTTTTTCTGCTGCTTCTCAGTGAAAAATGGTAACAAAAGGAAACCTTATTTTCCTGGAAAAACACTCTCAAGTAATAAAACAATTCAGGACCAGTTTTCACAAAGTAATAACAGGCCATGCATAATTGATTGCCTTTAGTCTGCATCTCTGGGTATCACAAATCACAGTTACTAGCGCTTCCTCCAAACAAACTTGCATTCTGGATTCAGGCCATCCCTTTGGCGCTGCCTGAAACTACTTCCGCGCTTTCATTGCTCACTTTACTGCATTGTTCTTTCGCTGCTTCTTCAGTGAGTTTCTCATATTCCCAACTGTGTTACACGTCCTTCTTTCTGTGAGTTTGTTCACTCGCTGCCCCTGATGGCCGGCAAAAGGTAAATTCTTCTAGAAGTGAATTGATTTGGACTTAGGATCTCACCTCAGGCTGGCAAGGGAATACGAACTACCCTGGGAGATAAAACACTTCTCTATGAAATTATATCCTAACTTCCTCCATTAAAAGCCTAAACTTGTACTAAAAGCAGGAGAGAAATACGAAAATTGTACCAACTCTTTGGCCTACCAAACACCAAGCAGCTGTATCCATAAAAAAGAAATAAATAATTCATTCCAAAACTCTCTCTTTGCACATCGGCTGCAGCCAGAGGTTTGAACTAGGGCTTCAGAATTCTGAGTTCTGCCTCGGCCACCCAGGGAACTGAATCTCTTCGCCTTACTCTCCCCTCTGTGTACGAAAGGCCAATAATGACATAAACCTGGAAGTCATTGTCTATTCAGCAACTGAAATTTAAGGAGTCCAAATTGAGATATGATGTATTAAATATACACAGGACTATAAAGACTTACTGCCAAAAAAGCACTTAAAACATATCTCAATTTTAAAATGTTGATTACATGTTGAAACGGTAATGCTTTGGATATATTGAGTTAAATAAATATATTGTTGAAATTAATCTCTTTCTTTTTACTTGTACAATGTTGCTCTTAATTTTTTTTCATTGCATATGTGTCTCACATTTCATTTGGACAGCACAGGTCTAGACCATTCTGAATTGCTATCAAGGCTAAGACTCTCTCTTGTAGACATGGGGAATTACAATCCTAACAGTGCAAACAGACATTGTATGTCTTCAAGGATGGAGAATGTAGAAGAGGTAGCAATATATGCACCAGGTATATCACGTTTCATTATGCTTACATCTTCCTAAAAATGTTGCAAAAAGACAGAACAGAAAAAGTACAGTATAGTTCCCTATCCTCCATAAACAGTAATGAGAGTGAGTATGAAATCTGAAATCAAACCATCTTGAATTTTACGTTTAGCTTCAGTTTCCCCATTTATATAAAAAGGGAATATATATATTTTAGAAAATTAAGTGAGATAATGTTGATTAACGTAGCTTAAAGCCTAAAGTATCACTAAGCACTGAGGGACTAGAGAAGACTTTGGCACTGGACATGTTGCGCCAGGAGCTGGGGGGACAGTGAGATAGAAATGCCTGTTAAGCAACTGGAAATTGAGCCTGGAAACCCTCAGGGAAAGGAACAGACAAGATCACGCCAACAACCTTAGGCCACAGGAACTGCGAACTCAGAAGGACTCTGGAGTAAGCCAGGTGAGAAAAACGAGTGAACCCTGCTGTGTGAGGTACATGCATGTGCACGCTCAAGTGGGGAGCCCGTACCCCACCTAAACCACATAGCTCAGGCTCCGCTCCAGCCCATAACTACCATGAAAGGATCATAATGATACAAATGTCGCCACATTTTTCCATTTTTAAAGAGAATCTGTAAATTCAGCTTTTTAAATGTTCAGAATTTGTTTTTAAAAGGCACTCATTCCAGAAAGAGTCCATGGGAAAATAATTTAATACATCTGCAGCCTAGAAGGTCAAGAAGATAGTTGCTTAGCCTCCTGCCATACGAAAGTTAATGGAGTCTTCAGATGAAATTCCCACCAGCCCCAAAACATTTGAGCTACCTAACCTGAAGAGGGAGACTTACCTCTCCCACCTCTCACTACACAGTTCCTCACGTAGTAAGAACACAGTTGCCTTGGCTACAGCTATCCCAGCAGTGTGCGCACACACGTGTATGTGTGTCTGTCTGTCGGTCTCTCTCTCCTCCTCTCTCCCTCTCTCTCCCCGTCTCTCCCCCTCCCCTCCCCTCCCCTCCTTTCCCTCCCCTCCCCTCCTTCCCCTTCCCCTTCCCCTTCTCTTCTCTTCTCTCACCCC
>PVJL010003025.1:0-36035 GCA_004026885.1 Lyroderma lyra | reverse complement strand
CTACCGATGTGGGTAAATAAATTATCATATGGTGTAAATGTATACAATCTATAAACATGGAAGAACTGCCTTGCAGAATCATTTTTTAAAATGTCATACTTAAAATATTAGTGGCCCCTCTGTATCTTCTGTAGGGAGTGAAGGGATTTACAACTGAAAGATTAAAATCTCAGTAGCTTCTCCTTCTTCAAGTAAGTGGTTCTCAGGAAATGCATTTTAAAGAAGATGACTTTCCAGTGAACATTTTAATTTTAATTTAACCTTCCCAGAGAATGAAGTGCTTTGTGTAGATTCCTTTGGTTTTACTTAAGGCATAAAAATTAATTCTGAGCTGTGATAATTGTGAGCTTAGGAATGTAATCATTCTAAGCACCACTTCTGACTTGCTCCTAAGCTTTACCGATCTTGAGTCGCTCTTTATTGCTAATTCAAAGTTGGCAAGTTATTTAATTGTGAAGTTGAACTTGAAGTCAGAGTGTGATGGGATGGTTGGAGGTAAATTGTTTTATTTTGCTTTCAACAGGTTTCCCAAAGACTGGATGCATGGTGAGGTCCAAGGCGGGTGTGTCACATGTGCTTTTCGAACTTTCAATCTTCTTAATTAAAATGAGCACAATGACATGTTCTAGTAGAATAAAATATTATATTAAATTAGGCCTCTGCCTTTGGAAGCCAATCGTAGATGGGAGAAACAATCACAGTTCCAGGATAAACAAACAAACAAAACAGAAACAAGCTCGTGGATACAGAGAGCATTTTGACGGTTCCTGTATGAGGTGAGGGGTTGGGGATGGGTGAGGGGGCCAGGGAATTAAAAGGTACAATCGGTAGTTAGGAAGTAGTCAAGGGGATATAGAGTACAGAGTGGGGAATATAGTCAGTAGCACTGTAATAACTATGTATGGTGCCAGGTGGGTACTAGATTTGTCCAGGTACTCACTTCATAAGCTACCGTATTTTTGCCGTGCATAATACACTCCTGCGTATAATGCACTCAGGTGTATGATGCACACCGACATTTTTGGCCCAAACTTTCAGGGCAAAAGAATCTTTCATTTTAATTTTTTCATTGAAACTTTTATTTGTTTATATTTAGGTACTTGTTTGTATTATAAAGGAATTTTAGCATTTAATTTTTAACATTGTGGTACAAGAAATTTTAAGTAACAATTACAAAACACAAGAATAGATACAAGACATTTTATGTATATATTTCTTTATATTAAAAAAGATAATTATCATATTCTAGGGTATTATTTTGCATACAGATATCCTTATTGGTTTCTAGAGTTGTACTTTTAGCTCATAAACATAAATAAAAGAATTAAAAACATTTATGTAGATATGGAATTAGTACTACCCACATATAATGCACATCCTTATTTTTCCCTCGCGATTTTGGGCCAAAAAGTGTGCATTGTACTCGGCAAAATATGGTATATAAATGTTGAATCACTATGTTGTACACCTGAAACTAAGGTATGTCAACTGTAATTAAAAAATAAAAAGTTTTTAAAAGTCAAAGTTCCTATCATCCACATTTATGATTTTAGTCTTAATTGTGACTTTCTGTTGCTGCTATGAGGATCCAACCTAAATATCATTACTTACATTTTAAGTTTAAAGAAAAGGGCCACGGCTTTGGTCATGAAAACTGTTGATGTCTATCATCTAGCAGGTAAATTATTTCTAAACATTTTAGAAGTACGTGTTTGAATCAATGACAACACACATACACATAAATAATCAATGCCCACCAAAGTGCCACAGGGCAACTTCTCTCTTCCTCTATAATAAACACCAGTCCCTTGAAATGTTTCAAGAAAAATAAATTCATACTTAAGTATGGGCATGTTTGAATTGAAAGGCCTTTCAATAAAGTTATCATTTTAAAATACCACTATGCCTAAAAGTATGAGCATTCAGGTACCCAAATGAAAGTTAACTGAATGAAAACGTTTGTCATACGAGGCCGTCCAGAAAAAATCCAGCCATTGTCAATGCAATGAGAACGTTATATGGCCAGATACTTTCTGGACAGCCCTCGTGAATGTGTATTTAGTGCGATTAATAGTTTCCAATAATTCAAAAACAGATAAAAATTTCACCCTAATTTTACTTCTAAAATTTCCACCTGAGAAATAATAATAGAAACAGTTACCTGATTGAATATTTTAACGTGCTTCTCAGAATTTTGGACGGGAAGAGATGACACACTGCTGACCTGTGTGCTGATCTGGGTTCCAGGACGCACTTTGAGGGGACACTTTGGTCTGTTGTTGCTGTCCTTATTCATCCCTTAGAAAATGTGTCCTAGCACACTGTGCAATCTCAGGCACTCTGCTACACTTGGAGGATGCAATGATAAAGGCGGCACAATCCCTCCCCTAAAGCACCTTACAGTCTCCTTCACTCTGCATCCAAAATCAGGGGCAAGAGCACATCGCAATAGGGAAAAAAGCACACTGCTAGTACTACGTGGTATTCCTTGGTCTATCTCTTTGCTTCTTTGTAGTACTTACAGCAATACTCTTTACATACAAATCTCAATGTGTGGCTTCTCTTTTTAAAAAATCAGATTCTAACACACTGCTCATTAAATATGCAACCTAGCATGAGTTGCTGAACCCCACTGAAACTTAGCTTTTGATTTTCTCCTCAGATAAAAATTAAAGACAAAACAAACATACCCTGCTTTCTCGGCATAGCAATACTGAATCTCCAAAAAGAAATCTATGGAAGGGTTTCAAAACCTGGGATGCACTAGGCAAATAAAATAGTGTTGTTGCAACTGTATTTTCAGAAGAAATAACTAGAAAGTAAAAAAGAACAGCCTGTGTTTCATTTTTCCTGTAAAGACAACCAAGTACTCTCAACTGAATCAAATTTTTGTATGATTTCTATGAGATAATATTACTTTACCAATTTTGAAGATGAAGAAACCCAGGCTGAAAAGGGCAATGGGCATAAAATGCTTATATTTTTACCAACTCAGCTTTAAAGACTGTTCCCATTATTTTACTACCCAGGAAGAGACCATGAACAACTGACACCAGAGAATAAAACACCAACCAATGAGATGAGTCACCATTTTCCGAAGTCGTAAATCTGAGTTAGATGGAAGACACTGTGAAGGACTTCTTTCTTGTGGCATTTTCCACTTTCTAAAATTGATCATTTTCATTAGCTTAATAGTATGCTTTTATCTGTATAATTCCAGGTCTGAATTACAAAACAATTCTTATATTATTCTTACTTGCATTACTGTTGTGACTCTTGTTCTTTTAGGGTCTTATGTGTCTCATTTCTGTCTGCCAATGTATGTTGATAAAACAAAACTGTCCAGTAGTATAGTATGAAGTCACGTAGCATGATACCTCTACTTCAGTCTTCTTTGTCAAGATTGCATTGGCTATTCAGGGTCTTCATGGTTCCTATAGTGTAAATTATAGGACTACGTGTTCTAGTTTTGTGGAAAATGCCATTGGTATTTTCATAGGGATTGCACTGACTCAGTAGATTGCTTTTGGTAGTATGGACATTTTAATGATGTTAAGTCTTCCTATCCATGAGCATGGTATATACCTCCATTTATTTGTACTTCTTCAATTTCTTTCTTCACTGTCTTACAGTTTTCCAAGTATAGGTCTTTTATGTCCTTAGTTACATTGATTCCCAGGTATTTATTTTTTTGATGCAATTGTAAATAAAATTATTTTCTTAATTTCTCTTTCTGATAGTTCATTATTGGTGTATAAAAATGCAACTGATTTCTAAGCATTAATTTTGAATCCTGCTAATATACTGTACTCAATTCATTCAATAGTTATAATAGTGCTTTTGTGGACTGTTTAAGGCTCTGATGTCAGCCACCACTCATGTCAGGGTTGGGGTTACTCTGTAGGAGCTACAAAGTGATCTGGAGTCAGTTTCTGCTTATGCCAGGTTCTGAGGCACTTAGGAGGGGCTACAAAGCAAGCCAAGGCTGACTGCTGCTTGTGCTGGGCTTTGGACCCTTTGGTGGGTTCTACAATGGAAGTTGAGGTCAGCCACCTCTTGTGCTGGGCTTGTGGCCACTTAATAGGAGCTATGTTGCAGTACAAGACTGGCTACCAGGTTTGCAGCCACCTGGTGCATGTTATGATGCAAAATGATTGCAGTCACTAATTGTGCTGGGTTTGAAGCTGCCTGGCAGAAACTTCAATGCATGCCAAGGACAGTCACTGGTAACATGAAGATTGTGGACCTTTGGGAGTCTGCAGTGTGAATCAAGGCTGGCTTCCACTCATTTGAGGTTTTGGTGACAGTCTACAGTGTGAGCTGAGGCTGTCCAATTTTGTAGTGAAGCTGCTAGCAAGTCGGGGCTGTAGGGAGGGTCTCACAGAGATACCAAGGAGGGGCGAAGAGTGTGAGCCAGGATAATGGGAGTGACAGTGTTTCTACCAGCCTGAGTGGGGCCAGATGGGTGAGAGAAGAGCTCAACTAAGGAACAGTAACACCTGTAAGTGCCTCCGTCCATAACAGAGTTCCCTCATCCCTGCAGCCCAGCCCTATCCCTGCAGTTGTCAATTGAGTTTCTCCCCATGTATCTCCAGTGCTTCACGAGTCGCTGCTCCTGAGTGAATTTGTGAGTGAGCTCCTGAAAAGCATTGTCTTGGGCTCCCAAAACCTTTTCTCTATCTCAAATATAATCCCCACTGATTTTCAAAGCCAGATGTTACTGGGACTCTTCCTTCCAGCACAGGTGCCCCAGGTTGGGAAGCCCCCTCCCTCCTCAAGGGAGACCTTCACACGTGTTCTATCCCTCCCAATTATTAATCACCACACTGTATGCATGGGACATACCCAGTCCATGTCTCCACACCTCTTACCTGTCTCAATGTGGCTTTTTCTTTAAGGATTCCTAAATCCTTAGTTATGGGAATTCTGTTCAGCTAGTCTTCAGGTTGGGTCTCAGCAATGGCTGTTCTATAATTTAGTTGTACTTTTAATGTGATCATAGGAGGAGGCAAGCTCAGAGTTTACCTACTCTGTAATCTTGACTCCATCCCCTCAACACTCAAGGGCTTTTAATAAACTGCTAAGATTTAAAGATTTTGAGAATGCACTTTCTCAATAAATGTTTCTCAATTTTACATTATTCTCTTAGAGACTTATCAGAAGTAGGCATTCAGCAATCTCTGTGAGAAACCAAGGTCCTTAATTTTATTAAAGTCTACTTTTATTAATACTCTCCTTACTCTACTTTAGCCCATTTGAACCATACTGCAGTTCAGAAAGAAATATGACAATGGACTTGGCTCACTTTCACATAAATATTTTCAGGAAGACCGTGATACAGTAAAAATCTGATTTAAACATGAATTAGAGGTTTATCACTTAGCTTTAAGAAAAGATTTTCCATAGGAATAGTGAGCTTTTCTAATGCATTTACATTTTTATTAGGCTTACAAAAATTTAATTTACTGGTGTCTTTAGGTACACATTACCGAATAAAGTCAAATATGTATAACTTTATAATGACTTTTTTAAAAACATGCCATGGACTTATTTAAGTTTCTTCCAGGGTTCACCATAATTCAGGTAGAGAAAATTCTAAGTGAACAAGCAGAGGAGTGTTGTAACAGAGCACAGGAGATCTCCATGGTGCTGTAGGAAATAAATCAGGAGATATGTGAAAGAGTAACCAGCTCTTGGCAGGAGGTGTATAGGACTGAGTACTGTGCAAACTACTGTTTACACACTGTGATCAGCTGGTGGCTAAGAAAGCAGCTTAGAGATAAAGGCACTGCCACGACCATGTTTTTGTTCTAAACCGCCAAACTAAGCAAAGAAACTCAGACGAGAGCACCATGTGCCAGGGACCACACACAGAGCAGGCAGGGACCAAATATTAACGGCAATGGCAGATGTGACTGCAGAAGTGAAGACGCTTTCTGCAACAATAACCTACACAATTGGCTGTGTTTGGGGATGCTCCTCATAAAAACAGATGGTTTCAATTAATCTGAAAGGACTCTAAGCCACGAATCTCAGGTTATGGATTTCAAAAATCAGGGGAGAAATGCATAGCACCCCAGCTTTTTAGGCTTCTAAGGGAAAATTTTAAAAACAAATAGGATTACCACCTAGTACGGCCAATCATTTCATTTAAAAAATAAAATAAAAACACTCTAGTTCTAGAAGAACTAGGTCTGTTGACAATGTGCACTTCCATTTAGGAGAAGACACCAGAAAACCTGCCGCTGACTTTAGAGGCACGTTGGATTCCCCAAAATACAGACTCTTTACAAATTTAGCTTGAGGGAGGTCTTAAAGGAGTGTTTTGGAGAACAACAAAGGTGGAAGGAGAGGGAGAGAACGAACACAGAATTGGCAGAAAGAGAAATCTCATTGGTGGCTGGTGGGTACAAATGAGAATGGGGTGTCTTATTTTGGAGTGAGAAGGCAGAAGGAGCCTTAGACCCTCCGGTAATGAGTCACTGGAAACAGGCCACACCCCGTGAAAGAGGTGTGTGCCTTTGGGAGCGGGCTGTGCGAGGGCAGCATCCCCAGAGATGGGACAGTGAGTCCTTAGCTCCTTTCCTCCCAGACTAGTAAGACTATTTATAAGCACTAGCATTAAGGGCAATCACCTTTAAGCCTTTCATCTTAAAGGATCACCATAATGCAAAGGCTATTTAAGATGCAATGGCAAAACCATTAAGAGGTAAAAGCTTACAGTGCTCTCACGTTGTCAGGTAACAACAGTTCCAGGAAAATTTGTCATGTTGTTTGATACAAAATGGCTTCTTAAATATCAAATCTACCAGATGATTCTAGAAAAAGATGGCGTGGACTCGTTTTTCGCTGCTCTGCTCTTTTTTCCTCTAAATACAACTAAATACTCTAGAACTAGAAATTATTCAACAGAAAATGATAAAAGAACTCTGAAATTTGGGGGAAAAAAAAGTTGGACTAGCTAGGGACCAGGACTTGAGAGACAACCATGTGGAGCATACCCTTGGTTTCCCCTTCATCTCCCATAGACACCGACTGAGCCCTAGAGAGGCCCACAACTCCATGACACCAACAGGAAGAGTCTGCTCCCTGCCATTCAAACTTGTCCAACCCGTGGCCCGTATGTGGTCCAGGATGGCTTGGAATGTGGCTCAACACAAATTTGTGATTGTCCTTAAAACATTATGAGATTGTTTCATGACTTTTTTTTTTATTTGCTCATCAGTTATCATTAGTGTTAATGTATTTCATGTGTGGCCTAAGACAATTCTTCTTCCAATGTGGCCCAGAGAAGCCAAAAGGTTGGACACCGCTGGTCTAAAGGACCAGAAGAGGGAAGCACAACAGAGACCTAGTGATGAGCCCAGCCCCAGATCCACCACTGGGACACTGACAGGTGGTCTAATCTGCAGGCAGTAGCAATGAAATTCTGGGTGACCCCATGATATAGCTGATAAGGGATTAGTACTTAGAATACATTTTTTATATTCTCAAAATTCAACAGAAAAAAAAAAAAAAACAATGAACAAACAAAAACAACTGCCAAGAAAATCCAATTAGAAAGGGAGCAAAAGATAAGAAGAGACATTTTACCAAAGACCATATATATGCAGGTGGCAAGCACGTGAAAAGACAGTCAAATATCGTGAGTCGTAAGAGAAATGCAATTTAGAACCATAATAAGACATCATCACTACTGCTGGAGCCCAGGGAAGGCCACCCACAAATATACCACAATGGTAGACTGATCACTTTCACTTAAAGTTACTTGACAAGCTGCTAGTACAAGAAGGGAACACTGAAATTGGGTTTTCTTCTGTTAATTTGGTTTTTTCTATATTTGTTATTAGTTCCAGCCATAAGAACTTCATACCTCTCAGAATGCCAAAAATGAAAAGAATGATAACATCAAACACTGGTGGGAATGTAAAGTCATACTGCTATTCTAGAAAAAATTTTAGTAGTTTCTCTTAAAATTAAAAATGGACTTAAAGAATGACCCAACAACTGCATGCTTAGGCATTTATTCCAGAAAAATGAAACTTACTTTTGCACAGAAACTTGCACGTGCATGTTCATAGCAGCTTATTTGTAACAGCCCCAAACCGGAAATTATGCAATTGTACTTCAATAGGTGAATGGTTAAACAAACTGTGGTATATCCAAAAAATGGAATATTAGTCATTTTTAAAAAGCCAATCTCAAATTGATATTCAGGGTCTGGCAGAAGTAACCCCCAAACTTGAGTTATGATTTTATTACAAAATCATAACCATACATGCTTATGATTTTGTGATGAAAGATTTGGTATAGGTAATCAGCTCATAAAAAAGGGGGGAATTATTTATGCCAGACCCTGTACACTGCACAGTTACTTCTTTATAATATTCACGAAATACGACAATTACAGTGATTAAGAACAGATTAGGGATTGAAGGTAGTTAGGGACAGGGGAGAGGAGGGGATGGCTAAAAGGGAGCAGAATGAGGGAGTCTTGTGATGGTCATGAAGCTACACACGTGATAAAACTGCACAGAACTATACACACACGCACAAGATGCCTGCATCACTGCTGAAACCTGAATTAGACAAGATGTTAACATGGGGGGAAGCTGGGTTAAGGGTACACAGGACCTCCCTGTATTTCTTTTCCAGTTCCTATAAATCTAAAATTATTTCAAAATTTAAAGTTTTTCCTCCATCAGACTGCTAGATCGTTTGGGATAAAAATTCCTAATCTCCATAGCATGTCCATTGTGATTTTTCCAGCCTCCGCACCTACCACTGGAAGCATATTTGAAGCCCATCTCAAATGCCCACACTTCCACTAACAGCTCCTACCCCCCGGTGCAAGTCCTCCTCTATAACCTTCCTTACAGTTTGCAGAAGCAAACTGGAGGGGCTGGAATCCCCGTCACGGCTTAGCAAAGCTCTACGTCAGCCCCCAGGTTGTCCCTCGACTCTGTCTCGGCCCTGTCCCACCTCTGCTGTCCTCGCTCCCTCCAGGTCTAACACATCAGGGGTGCTGCTCAAAGTGTTTGCTTGTACTTCTCACCCACCAGGCATAGACCAGTCTTGATTGCTTGTGGCATCTTGCAGTGATATATTTTAAAAAAGAAAAACAACCTAAAGCACGGCAGATGGCCTTTAGGTTTCCACATAAATAATCTATTGTATATAAATTCTCCCAAGCGGGATCCCTGTCTAGAGAAAGTGTCTGTAAGGGACGCATACCAGTTGTCTGGATATTCAGCACACTGATAGCCACTGGCAATCTGCAAGATAAAAATGTATACCTAAAGGGGAACACCACACTGTTATTCCTCTGCAAGACTGAGAAACTTACTCTAATTTAAGTTAGCTGAATTCTTACTCTTTTCCAACTAGACTTTAAAACCAGCCACTGAACTGACCAAGCACTACCAAAATTTAATCCTTCTGATACTTAAGCTTATCAAAACATTAGTGATGAGAACCTTCATTTTAAAAATCCTGATAATTCTAATATTCAATTACAATGTGCATTGCACAACCACACTATATTTATGCCCCTTAAAAGCCAAAGCTGGGACTGCTCTGATACTGATTTTTCCAGTGCTTATCATTACGTAAAAGGAAAAAAACTATTACGAGGGTATCTGCAATCAAGCTTTCAAAGTAAGAAACATCAATATCCAGTAATTGAGAACATTTGAAAGCAAATTTTAATAAGCAAAAAAAGTGAGAAGAGGAACAAATAAAAGGTTCTGTATTATTTCAAAGTGTAACAAGATCAGTGTATACTACTGAAATGTTACAAATGCCATCCATGCCTTCCAGGCATCTATCCAATTGTTCTCCTACGACAGATGCTAAGGAAAAGAAATACAGTCAGGCATGTGCTTTTATATAATGTCTACATACAACATATCAACAATATATCATTTGGAGTTTTTATGGAAGCCAACATCAAGAAGCAAAATGTGTTCTGCCGACGTCCTGATGTAATTCCACTCGTGCTATCCTTGGAGGGTGGCACTTGAATCATCAAATTACATCTGTACAGAGTGCCTATTAAAGCACAGTGGTGTGCCTGTGCTGAGGGCACAGAGATGAATAAAACAGTTTCTACCCTAAAAGGGTGCCAAATCCACTACTGAAGTCACGAGTAGTCCACGAATAAAGAACAGAAGCACAGAGTACGTCCATGGTAGAAGGGAAGTCACAGAAAAGTCAAATCTCTGTATGAAATGGCTCACCCATGAGTGATAACAAGTTTGAATTTTAACCTAGTCAATGAAAGGTTGTTGTTCTATATTTTATTGCTTTTGCTAATTTTTTTTTCAGTAATCATCTTTGCAGTCTGTCCAAACAATACTCTGTGCACTGACATTTGCAATTATGTGTTTACATCACAAAATGAGGTCCCGTCATTTGATGTAACAAAAGGCTGGATTTTGTAGAACCCAGACACTTTGCATACTTCACTTTCTCTCTGGCATGAGAGTATAATCTTTCATCTGTGATTCTGAATTACTTTCACAAGCATTCACAACATATTACTAAAATGAGAGATTGATTAATTAGGCTCAGTGGGGACAAGAAGTGTCATTCTTCTCCAGTGAAGATCTATTTGAGAACTACAACTTCATTTTCCATAAAGCTAAAAAATGTACTATTTGGTTTTCATCCTTCTATCAGGTTCTGGTCTCTTGTTAACTGAATCACAGTATGAAATTAAGTCAGTAGTTAGAATGCATTCTGACCGCCACAGATATTTTTCACTTGAAGGGAGCCTGTCTTCCCTAGTGCCTGCAAGTGCCCCATCACACTGTGGAATGTCTTCCCTACATTTGCAGAGGTTGCTGGTACCCGCTCCAGATCCCTCTTCTACCAGTTAGCCCATTCCTCCCCACAGGTGTTGCTGCCAATCTTCTCCGAAGGAATGCCCTTGGGAAACTAGAGTGCCCTCCCCCAGAGCTTGCCGGGAGATAAACCACCAGGCTCACCCTTCCCCGCAGCGAGGGCCCATAGCTAATGACTGACGGCTCTGAAGAGGAAGTACAACACCCTGCTCCCTGTCTGTGGTATGATGCGTGTTCCAGGGCTCCCCGTGTGATCATGCTCATTTCATCTGAAGCCACAGCTTTGGGAGCTTCTTCCCCATCTCAAACTCTGCTTCTAGGGAACCCAACCTAAGACTCTGGGGAAGCAACCACTGAAGAGAAGACAGGCACATAAATGGCCTGCCAGGGTTTGCAGGTGATCAACAATGTCATTCCTTTCCAAAGTCCCTGATTATAGTGCTTGCTAAGCACAAGTTGGTGGTGGGGTCATATGCCAGTTACATAACTCTATGAAGAGAAGTTCTCAAGACCTACAAAATCACCGCATGGCCCAAGTCACTAACTGATTCCGACTCCGGGAAAGGCTGCTGTTGACAAGGGCTGCCCTGTTCTTGGCAGGTGTCAGGCAGTGCCCTACACAGCAATTCTCACCTTGGGAGAACATGGAGTCTGGTGCTGGGGGTGGAACATGACACGCTGAGCCTCAAACCACAAACTGCTTCCCTGATAGAAGCAGTGGTGTTCGTGCTATTGGGCTGAGTCTACTGACGAAAGGATGGATCACCACTCACTCAGTGCTGTCAGTAATGAAAGCTATCAAAACTAAATCTGAATGGGCCTCACCGTTGCCCTGTAAATCTAACATGGACAGCTTAATGAGGGAGGGACATTACCTTTCCTCACATTCCAGTTTCACTCACGTAAGAAATGTGGCCCATATTGGCAATTAACTTGAGATTAATTAAATCCAATTGTAAGTTCAGTTCCTTCCTGAGTGCATTCTGAAGGCATGTGAAGGGACCAACATGCTATAGGCACTTAGCATGTGTTAAATCATAATTACCGACATAACTGAACTAATTTGGAAGTGTTTTTTGGTTTTTGGTTTGTTTGGGGTATTTTTGTTTTGTTTTATTTTGTTTTCACAGAAAACTGGCAGCTAACCTCCTCAGTAAATGAATTCCACTATCTGATACAGCTACTCAGTATTTCACACAGTCTTATTCTAAACTGTGCCTTATTACTCCTGAAACTCCCAACAAATACTGTACAACAATTACAGCAATTTCACTCAACAACTGTATTGACTAGATTTCATTGGGCCCTCTGAAAAGTGAGGAGGCAGCCAATCAGACAAAGCACTCTGACTGGTTTAAGAAGTGACAGACATATCCCATTGTGTCTCCTTTGGAAAAAGGACCGATGCGGACATGGGGAGCAAAGTGCAACATAGTGCAGGCATGGCCTCTGCTGGGTGTCACAAGGACAGAAAGCGTGTGTCCAGGTTCTCTTTCTCATGTGCTCAGAGTCGCCTTTAGATCTGTTTGTGCTTCTTCCTCTAAATTTCTAAAGTGCTTTTTTCTGCTATCATAATGCAAGATCTGGTCTAAGAAAGAGGAGTCTTACAAATTTGACCAGTTGGCAAAGTGGACATTAAATTCTTGCTTTGCTGGAAATCAATAAAATTGTTTTTCAATTGACTGCTGTACAAACAGGTGTCTATACTATCAATCAAATATAATAGTCACTATATAGATACTGTATGCGAACAATGGTAGTGCCTATGCCCCCACCCCCAGCTCCCAAATCCACCTACCCAAACCAGTAAGTGGTTCCCAACAATGTCAACATCAAGGATTCCTCTTATTATCATATGAGAATGGAGTACATATTTTAAATTTTTTCATCTCTCCAAGATTAATAATTAATAAATTTCCTTTTAGGCATTCTTAAGGAAGATATATATCCTGCCTGATGGAACTCCTCAGCAACAAATCACTGACATTACCATGCAGAATTAACATAATCCTTGACAGAAACAGGAAACTGACATTTGGGTAGCCTTGTCATGGTCAGTATCGTTACTAATACCAGTTAGGAAATAATGACAAGAGTCTGAAGATCTCCTTTCTGTTTTGGGGGGAACGATATGACCAGGTGACATCCTCGACCCATCCGAAAAGTCATTAGTGAAGAAAATTTATATTAACACCTTTGATACTGCAAGATTTGTCTATCTAAATGGCATCTTCAAACTCGTAGGAGACAGTAATTAACATCAAGTCCCGTGTTCCGAGAATAGTCGTGTCACCTGAAGCATGGTGTCTCTGGGCATATCTTTGATTAGCAGGAAAATAATCTACAATATTAATATACTTGATGACTGCCACAGACTGAATGTTTGTCTCCCTAAAATTCATGTGTTTAGATCTTAAACCCAAATGTGAAGCTTTTAGGAGGTGGGGCCTTTGGGTCCATATAATTAAATGATCAGGTCATCTAATGGATTTAATCTTCTTAAAAAAGACACTCCAGCAAGTTCCCTCACCCCTTCTGCCATGTGAGGACACAGTAAGAAGACGGTCCTCTATGAACCAGGAAGGGAGCTCACACCAGAGAACCAACCGGTCAGCATATTGATCTTGAACTTCCCAGGCTCCAGAACCATGAGAACTAAGTTTCTGTTGTTGAAGCCATCCAGTTTATGCTATTTTTCTAACAGCAGTCTAAGTGAACTAAGACAATGACAAAGCATTCCTACACTTGACGACAAAAAAAGAAAAAGAAAGAAAGAAAGAAAGAAAGAAGAAAACAAAGTAAATGTTAAAAAATGATTACATTTACTGGATTTGGGGTGATCTTAAGTTTGCATCAAACTGAAAACATATGATTCAATGGATCCAATATTAATCCATAATCCCAGTGGCTTAATATGATTAAGGTCTTACAAAGTGCTTTACATGCATTCAATCATTATTTGACTCAACAATCCTATGCAATAAGTTTATCATCATCCCATTTTACAGACGAAGAAATTAAAGTTTAGTGAAGCTAAGTGTCATGCATAGCCACAGTAGGTGGGTTTACCTGCTGCTTGGTCACTCTGAACCAAACAACCAAGTGGGGGTCAATGTGATGTTACATTTTATTTCGTGGCCAAGGAAGGCACTGCAAATGCCTGTGCAATAACTTACCCTAAGACCACAAGCTTAACTTCAGTACTGTCAGCACTGATACTATTACTACTGTAAGAGACATATCTAAAGTTCCTTCCACTATTTCTTACAGCACAAGTTTCACTGTATACAAAATAAGTTCATCGGTTCATCGGTTCTAAGATCTATTTGAAAAATTTTTATTGTAGTATAATACAGGGAGTTGACTCTTCTATGTTTCATAGAAAGTAAAAGTATAAAAATATAATCTACATAATTCCATTGAATTATCAGTATATACAGACATAATGGCATAATGATACATTGTTGGAAAGATAAAACAAGTTTAATTCACACTCTCCAACACAAACCATTCCTGTTTTTTTCAGGTGACATCCTAACGCTTCCACTCTCTCCACACGATGGAAATCTTTAAGTAACAGGTTATGAGCAATTACACGCAATGGCTTAGTTATCAGTTTTCGGATTTAGAAAATAAAAGTCTTTTTGTATTAGTTTAGAGAATGTTCCAAATCCTTTACAACCATGGTTACAGAATCCCAGGAAACTGACCCTAAAGAGGTTCCTATTTTTGACAATTTATGAACTATTTCCTCATGAGAACTAGGTGACGAAAACATGAATTCCAAGGATGTAGCACTTTTGGTATCAAAGAGTTGACCTTTCATTTTCAGCTTACTCATATTGCATGGATATTGTTCTGAAAAGCCTTTTTAGACAAAAATGTGTCCTCCTAATTAAACTGTTCTTGATAAACTGAATCCAAATCACATATATGAATGTCAATTATTAAAATCCTCAGAACATATTAAGGGGAGTAAAACTAATCATCAATACACCTAATAGCCCTAGGTTATTATGTATCTTCGTTCTTCTTATTTTTACAGACTTTATAATAGTTGTCTTTCAAATGGAGTTCACAGAATCAGATATTTTTAAGAGAATCAATTTCCAGATGCTCAAATTTTTTTCCTAAAATTGATCTGTGCATAGTCAAGGAGTCATGGGGATGACAATTTCTGTTTAAAGACCTGGCCTTTTGATTTGCAAGCCATTGTCAAAAAATACATTGCTCCTGAGGAAAACGTCCTATGAGGGAGATCAAAGCAAAAAGGAAATTGATAAGAGATATCAACCATGGAGGTGCCTTATTCCTCCCAGGCACAGATTTACTGCAAGTCCCCTCCTCATATCTAGCAATCCATTTTAAACTAAGAATTCATAAGTGAGAAGACAATTCAGTTGGAGGCCCAAAAAGTTTATTTGAATGTCAAAATTCAACCTGAAAGAAAGTAAGCCTGACCTAGTTGACTGGTTCACCAAGTAAGTTTTTCAAAATACATTATCTGTGAGGCATTTTCAATAGACTTGAATTAAATCTGCAACTCCAAGATTTTAATGAAATATATTTCAAGCATGGGATAAGACAACGCATTTTGTTGAAACAAAATTATATCTGCAGAGATGTTTTGAACTTTGGAAGATTTCCATTTTCTCAACTATGAATATCAAATTCAACATGGTGCCTCCAAGCAAAAAGCAACAAGTACATACAGGACAACGAATGGTCATTTCAGAAGACTGGGTAAGCCCACGGTGTACTTCCCAGAAACTGAGAAAGTAAATGTCTCAAGTGACTGATTGACAAATCCTTTTGCAAGGCAGCTTTTCCTTTCAACAAAACTGAAGGAGAAATAATTAAGTTGTGAGAGGATGAGTCAGGAAAAATAATTTGATACCAACGTATGATTTTTGGCATAAACATGGCAAAGAGTTTAAGAAATTCAATGACATGAAAATCTCCCCAATCTCATCCACGTATTTACGTGAGGAAAATTTCTTAATGTTTACAGCTAGAAAAATGAAAAACTGGAATTGTGCTAAGTCCTGTCTCATTACTAAATATTTGACTTGATTTTTAAAAACTATTTTAAAAAAATAATAGCCTCGTCCACCTTATTAATTAAATCTCCCCAATTTAACTTTTATATTTAATGATCATTTGTCAATACTTATTACATATATGCAGTTTTGATCAATCTATACTAACAATAACAGCAATAAACATAAATCCAGATGTAATTTTGGGACTTAGAGGATTAGGGATTCAGAAATTTTACTTTTTAATTTAAGGCTCTGAGACTGAAAATGATCAATAAAATTTTTAAGCATTTTTACATTGATAGAATTCTATGAGGTAAGTAAATAAAAATATAGATTAAACAAAAAAAAAAAGAGATGTAAAATTTTCAACCAATAAAGAACTTGTTTTTGTACCTTTAAACAGAACATGGTGAGAATAAAATCATTATAGCTTTAAGATTCTAAACGAATATACTTAGAAGTAATTTATACATTTAATTTTAAAATGTCAATATTTACAATATGCCAGAAATCATGTTATTTGCATTTCTTTATACTTAGGACGAATAATTTGGAGCCTGCAGTTTTTCCAAAAGTCTTTCAAGGTTTACAGACCAAAGAAATTGGAGATTTCTGTTTTGTTTCTCCTACCTTCATATTATTTCTGGAATTAGAAGGTGTGCGCTCCTGGCCCCACTTTCAGATTTGCTTTTCGATCCACTGACCCCCTGGAAACTGGACGTGCACACAGCTGAGCTCTCCCAATCCCACGTGCAGTGATGAACTGTCCAAACACATAGGATACTAACTACTGGCCGTTAAGACTCATTACAAGGTTCTTTCAAATAGTAATCTTCTCTAATATGTCTGAAATACTGCTCTATGATTCTGTGGCAGACTTTCAGGAATAATCTCTTTTCTTAAAAAAGTGTCTCACAAATACGTTATCAAGTTCGGCATGGAAAAAAAAAAGGAAGGAGAAAGGAAAAAGAGGAGGAGATGAAATGGTGCAAAGCTGTCAGAGACGGTGGCGCTTAAAGGCATCGAGGCCTCTGCAGATCCGGCACAGCTAACTCGTCTGACAAATACACAACAGGACGAAAACGAAACGATTTTCCATGTGAGATCGAGGACGCCTGTTGTTTAATACAGTGCTTGACCCAATAGCAACATCAGCCTAATTTATTTCATGGTTTTCTTTCTGAGACAAGAAATGGCTAATAAAACAGAGGTGGGGGGAGTATTTCTTAAGGTCTGAATGATGTTTATAAGCCCCTTGACCTAGCTATGGAATTCCATTTTCTTATTTGTGAACGGTCAAGGTCGATCTAAACCAATGATCTGAAGAGGGGCAGGAAAGGGGGTAAGGAGGGCAAACAGGAAGGAACATGTCTCGAGAGACCAACTTTTTCTACAGAATAACCGGAAGGCCTTCCAGAACGTGCCTGTAGGAGCAACACTGCCCACCAAGCCCAGCCAAAGTCGAGAACTGCGGTGGGGTATTCGCGTTCCCTCCTTCCAAGAAGACAAAAAGCTGGAAACACAAGCGTCCAGTTTCTAAGGTCCCTTCCAGCAATGAGATCTCACGATTCTGTAGCTGTGACCAGAAAACGTACCGATACTCATTTATGTCCCTTCTCTCCTGTCCTTTGTCTTGGGAAGCACCAGTGTTTACTCCTTGCTGCCTAAGAGAGTGAGATGCTGTCTGAGGAGGAGGGTCTGAGGAGGAGGGTCTCAGGGGAGGGGTAAAAGCTGCAGGTGGGGAGGTACTTTCAGCAGCTGTGGGGCTCAGGCACCACATTAATCTCTAGTTCCATGCTTTCACAACTTCACAACTCTACCAGCTTTAAAAAAAAAAAATTATGAGGAATTCGAAAGATCTGCTTTTCTTTCATCTTGAAGCCTGTTAAAGGACATTTGTAAGGACTTAGAAAAGAGGAAGTTGCCGAATGAGGCACTTTTTCTAAATCAAAGAAGTTCCCAGACGAAACAGGGCCTGACTTGGGGGTCAGCTGTCAGAGTGAAATTTAATTTCACAGTAACAATAGACACAGTATGTCAGACTAAGTGCTTGATCAAGAATCTGAAATTTCTTCAATTAAATGGCCTTGATGTCAGTTAAAGCAGACACCCTAGGTGGAAAAGGGTTATGCTGGAAATATATTAGAAAACATCCTGTAGACTCCAGGGTGAAAAAAATCTTTTTCCATCTTTCCAACCTGCCTTTATGTAACTTTCAGAGGTTCTTGACTTCATTCAAGACACTTTCCAGCCATAGTGATGGGCTGGTGGCGATGTTTGTGTCCCTGGATCTTGTAACTTCTTGCCATGGCTCTGAAGCCTACAGTCATTCAAATTTGGAAGACTTCTCTATCCTTTTGGATTATGCTTGATCTCCTTTGATCTAATTAATTACATTTCAGGAACCAAGAAATAATTACATTAAGACCTGGGAGGCGTGCCTTGAGGAATGTCACCAGGCTTTCTGTTGTCCGCTTTAAAACCAACCAGCACTCCGGAACTTGGTTCAGGTGCTTTCAGCCAGACACAACGCAACGGTTCCCCTCCTGGTTGTTAGGATAAGCAAGCAAGTGGAGGGCAGAGAGCACCATGGTTCAGTCCCTCTCCCCCTCCGTCCCCGTCCACCTGTCCCTCGTTCCTTTTTCCTCCACTTTAGTAGTGACTTCAGGCCTCGAGGTAGCCTAGCGGAGTCACTATTGGAAAGTGTGAGCTTGTTTATTTGAGGGTCAAGTGGAACAAAAAGCAGGAAAAGAAGACAGGGACTGGGCCTGGTTAAAGCACAGAGAAACAATACACGTATTCAAAGAGGCGATTTTCTTTTCCTTCCTTTTTAAGTACTTTAGTCCGTCTAGCAAGTGTGGAAGACTTCTCCAGAAGCTACTAAAAGGCGTAACTATTCTGAGAGTTCCCCTTCCCTCCTCTGCTCTCAGAGGCCCCTGTAAGCAGCTGTACCACGTGGGTGGGCCTCCTCCACAGACAAGGAAGGAGGTCCGCAGAGGTCGTGCTCTCTGAAAGGTGATAAACGCCTTTGAGGAATTCTCTGAAAGCTCATGAGCCACCTGAGTTCCTGGGCAAGGCCCCAGATCACATTGATCGTGACTTCAGTAAGGAGCAAGTGGGTAGAACACAGACAGAGGGACTGACGGGAGAAAAGGGGACATGATGAATGACCCATGGAAAGCTGCCGATGAAGGGAACACGGTTTTTAAAAACACCAAAGCGTTCATCCCTAGGGTGGAAAACAGGAAACAACAAAAATAGAACCACATTGCCAAAAAAGTAAAATAAGTAGAAAAAAGCAACAGAGGAGGACAAAGAAATGCTCATTTTAGTATAAGCATTGTTGAAGACACAGGTGGGGGGAGGGGGGACTTACCCAATTTAAGACCTATTTGTTTAAACAAAAATAAATTTATGTTGCCTGATTTCCTAAAAGTGACTTACTGATCACGGGCGATTGATGGGCAAGAGCCCACAGCTACCTAGGCACACAGAATGCAGACTCGGTGGCTGCACAATATTACTCTAAGAAATCTAAGTGACAGCATCTGAGTGCACAAGACCCCTGGGTTGCAGAGCTCCGTCACTAATGGAATGAGCACATGAACCTCAAAGGGTGACCTTGACTCCCCAGAGAGATGCACCACGTGTGAATTACCTGTGTGTGTGCATGAAGTAAAGGCAGATCCATATGAGGCACACAGGCAGTTTATAAACACAATCTCTTCTCAAAGGTGGTATCCTGACAGGAATCCAGAAACAAGTCACAAATGGGGGTAGATGCCCGGCTTTTTCCACAAAGCTGACTTACTCACGTGCAAGGACAAACTACCACAAAAACAAGCGTACTGCAATACAAGCAGAGAGAAATGAAAATAATAATGTGTGTGTGAGCTTCAGTTATTTGGAATGTTAGCGGGAGGAACACAAGTTTAATTAGAAGATGAGGCGATAAAAGCAGTGACGGATATTCGTAAGGGAACTTCTGTACACATTCAAGCACTGTGAAGTCTGGTAACAGTCTTTTTGAAAAAAATCGGCCTTATTTCCCAGGACAGTTTTCTTTTTTCCTTTTCCTGTGAATCAGGTGAATCACTTGTCTAACTTGTACTGCCATTGGCCATGATTAGGGACATGTGGGCTCCGCACTAGACTTCCTGAAAACAAGGTCTAGGAGTCATTCAACCTTGTCACTTTGGTATCTACGATGCCCCACAGATGTCTAGGAAATGAACAAATGAATGAATGAATGAATGATGTGATGAAATGACATTATGAAGAATTTCATAGTTTTTTCCATAAAGGCGTTGAGTTTGTCTGTAACATCTCTCAGAATCACAGTCACTGCTGACACTGAGAGGTAACGCCTGCCGCATGCGAAAGTGGGAGAGAAAAAGAACTGCCACA
This sequence comes from Lyroderma lyra, assembly GCA_004026885.1. NCBI lineage: Eukaryota > Metazoa > Chordata > Mammalia > Chiroptera > Megadermatidae > Lyroderma > Lyroderma lyra. The sequence goes on along the minus strand of PVJL010003025.1, from coordinate 15,742 downwards.
TAATGCTGGCAAGGAGGGTGACAAAACAAATTTCAAAGCTGGGCAGTCTACAAAAAGAGGGAAAGAAGACATGGGAATCATAGGACTTGAGCTCTAAGATAACTGGTAACTAATAAAAATAACAGCAAGCGATTATTGAACACTTACAGGCAGTACATATGCGTTATCTAATTTCATCTTCATAGCAATCCTTTACGTATTTTTGTCCTCTTCATGTTGCAGACTGTGAAACCGAGGCTGAGAACATTTCCCAAAGTTGCCCAGCTAATGAGTGATGGAAACAGAAGTTAAGTACTTATCTGTCTGACACCAGAAGAGGCCTAATCAATACAGCACTAAGACACATGTGACCAATCATAAACTTAAAAAAAAAAGAGAGTGAGAAAAAAAGGTTTCAGTTTTTTATTTCTTCCTAATTTTAGAAAAGATGCAGTAGAATACTAGGACCTTTATTTGTGAGCAAATGGAAAACCAACTTGCTGTTAGGGAATTTAAATGCCATGAACATTTACCACTTATATTACTTTGAAAAAGAAGTAAATGTCTAATTTTTAGGTCCTCCAAATAGTTACTTGATTATGATTGTCCTAAGTTTAACAACAGAGGAGCTCTGACTATGAAACAAACCACTTCTAAGGCCGGCGAGATGGTTGGTCACTCAGGTATCCCTAAGGGACAGCCCATCAATTCGATATATCACTCCGGCAATGCAAGTTCAAAGCAAGGATTCTTAAGCCTGCTGAGATAAGGTGATTTGGAATCCTTCCAATATTCCTCCCTTTGCCAGCAAACCAAAATAGCAAACACTAAAATTAAATGATAAATCACAACGTGTCTAATTTAATCACTTACCTGTGCTTTTTCCCTCCCTTTCTCTCATACCTGTGTTCTCATTTAAACTCTGTTGTAACCATTGCCATTGTCCCTGGGTCCTCATTCTCTGTCAACATGTCTGTGTTCAGTAAAACACAAACAGTTCCGCTCAATTGCACAGCTGATAAAGCTTAAAGATAATAAAGCGGAGAGCATAGCACTGAGATGCTAAATTGGACCAGCAGTCATCCTCACAGTAACGGAAGAAATAAAGCATTAAATTAAATGACAATTTCTGACTTGAAGTTTGGTTTTCCTCTTTTTACACAGTAGAAAAATTAGGTTGTACTGGCCTTCCTTAGAGAGATCTGTGTGCTTTTTTAAAAATCTGTAATAATATCTGACATATCAACCACAACGCATCCATAGCTACCTCATAATTAAATACATGTATATACTGTCCGTATGTTACATGCAATATGTTATAAAATAGTACATTTCACAAATAAGATCAATCAATAAGTATATTTTGAGTCTCTTCTACATATTGACTGGGAAGCTTAATAGACTGCCGTGTGGGGGAACAGAACTGCTGCTCTAGCAGCTTCTAATGAGATTCCAAGTGTCTGGTGACTTGGAGGTTCTTTTACACTCATACATTGTGCCATGCGATGCTATGCAGCACATTTCACTCCTTTTATATCTTGGTGTTTTTATGCAAAAGAAGATTCTTTGCTCTATAGCTCTGAACATTATCCAGGAACGGGCTTCTGTGAACTTCTTTCCCATCCCTATGCAGAACTCTCTGAGAAAAGCTGTCTTTTTGTGTTCTGTTCAAGTTCAGGCCCCTGAGTAAAGGAGTGTCTAAGATAACATCTTCACGTATTCCTAATCTTGTGATTTCATCGAGGGCAGTGTTATGAAAGCCAATCATAAGTCGGGAAAATAACGGGATAATATGACATATTTTATAAAGTGAAATTTATGATGCAAACAGAATAGATACTGCTATACATGAGGATTATATTCTTGTCATTTATAAGCATCTTTGAACATGGCCTACATAGACTAAGTCTTACAAATCAGTTTCTAAAGAGGAAAAAGGAGAGAGAAAGCTTAATTCCAAAGGACTCACTTTTACAAAAATAAATAATACGAAGCATTCTTACATGAAATTCAACCCCGTTCTCCTTAGACGAAAAACTTATCCAACATTAGAGAAGTAAACTCCAAATACTAACTTCCTTCTACTCAACACTAGAAAATGGATGCACCTAGGTCTTCGAAGAGGGCCAACTACAATGTCCACTGAGCTTAAATTCTCTGGGAAGGCTGAATTTTATATGGAGGGAAGAGCTTCATATGGCTTTTCTTTTTCTTTTTAAGGAAAAGAAAAATATGTAATTACATGTTTATGTTTACATGCGTGAAACCAAGTATGAATAAAGAAGAACAAATCATCAAGAAACTAGTTATAACTAAATATATAAAGCTGGAATATTCTAACAATGCCAACTGAATACATACTGTAAAGAAAATCTAAATCAAGCCATCAGAATATTTTAAAAGAAAACAAATTTTATGATGTCTTATATTTATCTTTAAAATGAAATGTGGTCATTGCTATTAACAATATGCTATAAAGTGAATATACCAGACATTGCTTCTGTTAATAACCTCCACAGTTTCTCAGAAAAGCATCTTTACAGAGCAACTCTGACGAATGCGCAGGAGACAGCTTATCAACTCTTTGAGCCCTAAGCATTCTGTACACCATCGTTTTCAAGACGGTGTTTATAAAAGCCGTAAAGATTATGTTTTAAACATCCCTTGCCTACATTTAGCAAATGTCAATACAAAACACCCCTCTTCACCTTCTCAACACCCTCTATCTCCCAGTTAGACATTATTCCTCCATTTCTGTATAGATTGATCATCTTAAACAGGAAAATTACGAACACACCTTACATGCAAAATCTGAAAACATTTCTTTTAGAGTAATATGACCTTTTAGAGACCTGAAGATCAAGACAGGAACAAAGATTTATTAGGTCAAACCACACAAGACTTATATATCATGAGCTCTAAGACAGAGCTTTTAAATGATTTCACTGGTCACATAACTAAATGTAAAGGGGGAAACGTTTCACTGACTGTGGTCAAATATGATTGTTCCTGCAGTAGATTAAAGGCCCCAGAGGTACACTTAGTTAGGTCAATAACCAAATGTCACTCCGTGTGATTTTGTTCTTCATGGGCAACGTCTCCAAAGGGCCAGATGAAAATCCACCCTGAACTCAGGTATGAATTTGGGTTTGCTTTCCCCTCCTGAATGGGCCAACTCTTTTGACATGAAAATCACACTTTCTTCCTTATCAAAAAGGCACTAACAAGGAGAACTCCAGATAATTTAGATTCACAGATCAGGCATGAAAACAGGGCAAGTAATCTCAATGTCAGATCCAAAGTAAAATGATCCAGGACGTAAATAATGAATTTATGGATCATCCACACACATTGCCTCCCCTACTTGCTATCTTCCAAAGGGTGGAGAAAAGTAAGAAATGGAAGTTAACCTCAGTTATTCCCACAGTACTAGTTACTACGTCTGGTGACTATCTTCTATGGCAAAAGACTGCAATGAACAGGAAAAGATGGGGTGATTATAAGTAGCTTCTGTTTCTGTAGTTCCAGCCCCTATGTTTTACTTCCCAAACAGCCAAGGGCTGCAGTTCTCAAAAGAATGACCCTTTTCCAAAGTCAGGAAATAACAATGGGAAGAAATAATTGCTAAATAAATAAAAGTATATGTTGATATTTACCATTTTAAATGTTATTTACATTTTATATGTTACGATACACCAAATTTTACTGCTATTAATATCTACTGGTAAAAGTTAAAATTTTGGTTATCGCGAGGTGCTGAAATCCTAAGTCAGTTTCTACTTTATCTCTACACTTCTATGCATTTTCCGTTGTTCTGCAACAAGCAAGGAATGAAGGATGTCATACTCGGAGGAAAGGGAGAGGCATTCTCCCACCAGCACATCCACGTCAAGAAGAGTGAAGAGGAAGAGAAAAGAGAAACACAGGGTAAGCCCGCCCCTTACCCTGCACCTGCCGTTTCCCTCCCTCTCCGTGCCGCTCTCCCCAGCGGGAGCCGTGGGTGTGTGGGGGACGGCTCTGACTCCCGCCTCCAGCGTGGACCGACGGGCCCCTGATTCTCTCCAAGCCTCAGGTCTCCCTTCTGAGAAGTCCAGGCGGGAAAAAGCAAGTAAAGCTCTCAGCACAGGGCCTGGCTCAAACAGAGAGCCCAGCAATGTAGCCGCACTTGTTTTCACCAGTCTTGCCTGACCTGGGAACTCTTTAAGCCTATAAAGTACTTCATAACTTAAAATATATTTTAACAAACAGTAAGTAATTCAATCTGTACACCAAAAGTGAAAAGCAGGGCTGGAATTCCAGCCTCAATCTCCCCACTGAACTCCTGGCTCCCTGACTAGGCCCGCCGAATCTACCGCTGCGGGGAAACTCGCCGTCTTTCCACCAATGGCCTGAGACCCGCCGCCCCGTCCAATCAGAACTGCACAATTTGGGCACCTCATTCACACAGAGCCGACAGAACTGGGGACATGAGTGAGAACTTTCATCACAAAAGGAGGCCTCCCCAGTTGTCCCAGAACACAATTAAAGTTGCTACCTGAATCTGTGTCTCCCAGGCTGAAGCTTCTTTTACTCAAATAAATGCTTTTAATTCCTTATTACGGTATCAAATTAATTTTGGTTTGCAATGGCACCAAGGCCATTTGCCTCAAAGCAAACAGGAGAAAGGAGGAAAGTCCCAGGAAGAAGGCCAAATCTGGGCAGTATGGCCCAATTGTTAGGAGGAATGTTCTACAATCAGACAACCTATGCTCCAACCCAGGCTTTCCCCACCCTGCCCCCCACTAATCATGTGAACTTGGGCAAGTTATGTGGCCTAAGTCTCTGCATCTTTGTCTGCAAACAGAGGATGGTAACTCCTGGCTCACAGCACTGTAGTGAGGCTGTGATAAGACAATATACTATATTACTATGTAAAGTGCTTAGCACAGAGCCTGGTACACAAAAGTGGTCAACAAATGTTACTTACTACTGCGATTAGTGTTGTTAGCTTTGAGGGTAGAGAAAAGATTCTCTCCCGGTGGTGATATTGAGAGGAGGGTGCAGGAACTGGGCAGAGGGAAGAGAACGAGCGAAAACCACAGAGGACATGCTGGGGGCCAGTTAGTGGCCCTGAGTTACCAGAACACTCACACAGGCCCAGGCCAGGCACAGCCGTAGCAGGTGAGGCCGGAAGCGGAGCTCCGGGCTCTGCCAGGAGAGTTCAGATATACACCCAGCCCTCACCCTCTTCCCAGAAAAGCCAAATGAAGTCAGTTTTCAAGATAATTTTCTCCTTTTTTTCCTGACAGGTATCCTCGGATACATTTGTGAAGACCTTATCATGGAATAATATCATACAGTATCACCTGCAGTCATCAGCACCATAATTGTTAAATATACTAGCAACACTTAAACTTGATCTGCACCAAGATGTACCATTCTGACACAAATCCACCTGGACAAAAATACGTGACGACTACGAAGAGCCATGGAATTGTGACAATGCAAGGCCTATGGACAAGATTTCAACTCCTCCCTGAGCCAATAACTGGGTGATGTTCATTCTGCAGATGAACAATGTAATTATAACAATGGGAAAGACTGATGAGATTTTTGTTTTTTAACTGTGGGAGTTGGATTTTGTCAGCTAGCTCAGATAATAGAAGGATGTAGAACTGAGTAGTCCAGCACCACTTGAAATTTCTTCACGAAGGTTAACTAGCACACATCTTCAGTGACCTGGAAAAATAGATTGTAAGTCACATGGGCACATTAAGTGGCTCCAAACTGGCACAGAAGCGACCAGAACTGAAGAAGAACATTTCTAAATTAACCATAACTGAATTCAAACAAATTAGAGAGAAAAGGGACAAGGAGAATCATTTTCTTATCATGAATAAGGGAATAAATTGTTCTCTTTCTGTAATCTTTTGGGTCTACAGGCTGTTATTTGGGTCTAACAGGTAATTTTTAGTCATTTCTTTTGTGCAGGAAATGAAGAACCATCTGGGCTCTCCCACTAAACACACAAACTAAAAGCAAGGCAGCATTGCTCTTCTACAGTCTTGTTCCTTAAAGTGTAAGCATATATCACCTGGGAATTTCCAAAACCTTGGGCTCCACCCTGTATCCCGACTCAGGATCTGCATTTTTAACAGCATCCCCAGAAATCCAAGTGATTCCTCTGCATATTTAAGTTTAAGAAGCACTGATTTAGACTGCTAGACAGTCATCCATTCAATAAGTAAATTTTCAAGATCTATACTGCCTACTGTGATAGTTAGCCACTAGTCACATGTGTCTGAATTTCAATTAATTAAAATTAAATAGCATTACAGTTCAGTTCAGGGGTTCATTTGCACTAACCACACTTTAAACGTTCACTTAGGACACGTGGCTAGTGTCTACCATATACACACCCCGCCATCACAGAAACTTCTCGTGGATAGAGCTGATTTGGGCACTTGGGACACATCACTGAAGAAAGAAGACCAAGATCCTTATACTCATGAAGTGAAGATTCTAGTGGCAGGGAGGCGGATGATAAACAATGAACAAAACAGAGGACCAAATGTAAGGGAATGTTGGACATCTACATGCTAAAGACAAAAATTAAAAATAGAGCAGCCTTAGAGGTCTGGGGAGGTGGAGGGGCAGTTGGAATTTTAAATATGGTGGGTCTAGTGGGCTTTATTGAAAAGATTACATTAAGAGAGAGGCAGGCTGTTAGCCAGTGGGAAGAGTATTCCAGACACAAGGAAAGGGCCGTGCAAAGGCCCCATGACAGGTGTGTCTGAGGAACAGCAAGGGAGATCATGTCTGTAAAGGAGAGTGAGAGGGGAGGGGAGGTAAAAATGTCGGAGGGCAGAGGGATAAGGATCTAGGGCAGAGAAAAGGGACTCTGTCCATTGTAAAGGACATGGGTTCTTCCATGGAGTGACATGAGGAGCCCTTGCAAGGGGTAACATGCTTCAACACCATCTCACAATTATTCTAGTTTAGCAGTAAGGACTATATACAAAAGTTACTTGTTTTCCTTCAAGGTCATATTCAGGTGTAGAAAGATATTATCTGTACAGGCAAAATGACTTTGTTTACAAGTTTTGGTAACCCCCAGAAGCTTGTTAATGATACACAAACAGCAGTCATTAAAATTTATCACTGTAAAATTCAGACACCTTTTCAGAGTCTCCATTAATCTGCAGTCAGAAGGTCTTTCAGGTTACCACCCAGAATCTGGAGCTACACTTGTCATAAACACTATTAGCAAACCCTGAGGAATGCAAAACGGAGTCATCGCCCAAGTGCCTGCAAGGTGGAACTCCACCTGAGTGTCTCATCTTCAAACCTTGTTGATGACGTTGCTACTGAATTACATATATTTCTTGAAAACACAGAAATCTGTTCAATAGTTCCACACTCTTTTAAACATAACCCCATTCCAGCCAAAGCTTTGGAAATCAAGGTATGTGGTTTGGTTTAAGTTTTTATTTTCCCCAGAGTTCGCAGAGACAATGACACATTCTACCCACAACTGAGAATGTTGTTATCTTGCAGGTAATCCAACTACAGCTCTAAGAACGAGAGGTCAGTGTAGCCGGTCTACAAATGCTGTCGTCAGCCCCAAGCCCACGTTCACTACATGAAAGTTACATCGAAGAGGCAGCCCCAACATGACTGAGAGCCAGTGCCTGCGGTTGACTCCCTGGGGACCACCACCCACTGTGACCCGCCCCGCCAGAGTTCTGGAATGAAATGGAGTAAGGTCACCTTCGGTAAATTAAATCAAATGAACAATAACAAATCAAGGCACATCAGGTCTTTGGGAACTAACTAGTCAGGTGTCATGACAAGTGACTGAATCAGGAGCAGCATTTTTAAGCCGCTGGGCATAACATTATAAGCAACAGAACCTAAGAGAAGATTTTAGCAGCCTGATCTCTACCAGTTAGAGATGTGGGAGTCCAGACTTGGAACTGCTTTATTATTTCCTTCACTTAGTCATTACACAGGTATGTGCTGAGAGCCTCCCGCAGGCAAGGACTACGCTCATTGCTGAAAATACGGAAGTGCCCACGCTACAGGAGCTCGTCTACATGAAAATTATAGTTTCAATTTTAGAGCCAGAATTTTCTAGCATTAGGAGACCTAAAGAGGTCCTTTGTGGATGGGAAGGATTCAGAGACCACTTTAGAGAAACAGCAACAGGAGACACACTAGCAAAGGTGCATCTTCACGTGCTTGTGCATACAGTAACGTCTATAATGTATTCACCATTTTGAGGTTAGAGCACCTAAGAGTCTCTTTGGCTTCCCTCATCCAGCCATCGGGGTCACCCCGAAGATCTGAAGCACCCCACCTCCGTTCATCCTTTTCTGGCACAGCAAAGCCAGCAAGAGCGGAGAAAAACCGCTTCCGGAGGCCGGTACGTTAAGGCAGGAGAAGTGAGTGCACGGGCTGAGGCCTAAGTAATCACTGGGCCGGAGAGAGGGTCCTCCCTGCTGAGGACGGAGCTCAGGGGCAGCCTAGAACAGGGGTCGGGAAGCTCCAGCCTGCACGCCACACAGGGCCTGCCCCGAGTTTTGGAAATAGTGTTTCCTCGGAACACAGCCATACCCCGTGGTTTGCGTATCCCTGTGGCTGCTCTGGAGACAAAAGCAGCCTATAAAGCCAAAGATTTTACTCTCTGGCCCTTTACAAAAAAAGTACGCCCGTCTAATGCAGTAGGCAACAGTCACAGGAAATGAACAGAGTCCAAACTGAGATCCGCTGTAAGTGTAAACCACACACCAGATTTCAAAGACTTAGTATGACAAAGGAGTAAAACAGCTCATCAATAGTTTTTATATTTGACTGCACGTTGAAAAAGTAGTATTTTGGTATTTTAGGCTAAATAAAATATTATTACAGTTAATTTCATCTGTTACTTTTTACTCTTTTTAATGTGGCTACTAGAAAATGTGTAATCACAATGGGGCTCACATTACGTTGCTGTGGGGGGGCCAGGTACAGAAGGAAAGTCCCCAGCAGGTACGTGTGCACAGAATGTGGAGACAAGGTGAATGGTAAGACGCCTGCCTGTTCTTACTCTGCTTTCTGTTTCTTCTTTGTTCTCTCCACTTCTCCCCCATGTCTTTCTTTTAATAATTACTCCAAATTCACAAATTCACAAACCTGAAATTCTCGCAGGTCACTGTTGCTGAAGTTCAACAGAAGAAAATGTGTGTGCCTCAGAACTTCACACTGACCAAGGTCAGGGGCTGGGCTGTGTAGCAGGCTGTGTTTGCTGCCTACCACCATTCTTTCTGCTAGAGCAGAGCTCTAAGTGAACACACAAGGGAGACCTCTTTGGAGACTCATGAGCTACATTAAAAATTCCTGTATATCTTCAGTTAACTTTCAACAAAAGTACCACATCCATTTGATAGGGAGAAGATAGTCTCCTCAATAAATGGTGTGATGACGATGGGATAACTACATGCAAAGGAATGAGAGTAAATTCCTATCTCATACTATATGCAAAAATTAATTTAAAATGAATCAATATTCTAAATATAAGAGCTAAAACCATATAACTCTTAGGAGAAAATACAGGGGTAAATCATGACCCTTGCATTTGGCAATGGGTTTTTATATATGACACCAAAAGCACAAGCAACAAAAGAAAACTATACAAATTAGACTTTTTCAAAATTAAAAACTGTTTCGCATCAAAGAACATTGATAAGAAAGTAAAAAGACAACCTATAGAATGGGTGAACATATTTGCAATTCACATGTCTGGTAAGAGTTTAGTATCCACAGTATGTAAAGAACGCTTACAATTCAACAACAAAAACCTCACAATTAAAAACTGGTCAAAGGACACAGACACAGAGAACAAACTGATGGTTGGCCTAGAGGAGGCAGGGATGGAGAGCTGGATGACAAAGGTGAAGGGAAGAAGGACACATTGGTAGTGGCTAAACAGTCACAGGATGTGAAGTACAGCATAGAGAAAACACATTACAAGGTAAGAGAAACTGAAAGTTCTTCACCCAAATTTTATATATTCTTTTTTTCCATCTATTCTTATTGATCAGACTTGCTTGTGACTGAATCCTAGCTGATGGGCAAGGCACCAATTCTGGGTTAGAGATGGGTATAACTTCTAGTCCCTTCTTCCCCTTCCACTGACTAGATGCCTATAGCATCATGGACCTAATGGGAGAAGCCAGGATTCCTCAATCATAACAAACAGGAAAGCTCCCACACCAGGAGCACCAAGACCAGACTACTCCGGGAATTAAAAACAAACTCCTATTTTGTTTAAGCCCCGTTACAGTTGGAAGTATATGTGCTAAAGCATCTGGTGTCAGCCTAAGTAATCAAGGCAGTACGTTAAGGGTTCCACCTGGAAATGTTCTACCACATCTTGTTGTGGTAAAAAGATGGAAGTTAAAGGCTGATGAGATTGAAACGTAAATATTTAAAGATCAAGCCATAAGAGATACGGGAGGAGGGAGATGAGTTGGAATATTTAAAAAAAAAAAAAAAAAACTGGCCATGAGCTGATGACTTTTGAAGCAGGATATGGGTATGTGGGGATTAATTACACTATTCTGTGCAGTTTTGTATATATGTGACATTTCACACAATAGAAATTTAAACAATTAAAAATAAAATAATATGAAGGACACTTGAAAACAGAGAAGGGATACTTGAAGTCCCTGCTGGTCTCAGATGCCAAAATTTGAGCATCAAAAAGGTTATATTAATGACTGAGATGAACTGAAACATATAAAATATAATTTTTAAAAGTTGCTAAGGTACTTTTTAAAAATCCCCATTAGCTACTAATTGGAGGTTACTAGGCATTCATTCAGTAACTGAAAACTACAAACAAGAGTTTTCCTGACTATAGAAACTGTAATTCAGGGTGGCCAAATGGTTGATGAGAAAAAGTTCTTTACAGAAGAACTCCGTGTAAGCAATGTAGGAAGAATGACAGAGTTAGAAAGCTGCCGTTTTGTAACCCTGCATGAAAAAAGAACTATTACACATCCATGCACAAGCAGCTATCGTCGATGGACACTAAAATCAGGTGAAAGCACAGTGAGGAACTTGGTAACAAAGGAACAGGCTGACAACACGTAAACCTACTGATTAATGCTGGCTTCAGTAAAGGACAATCTATCATTATGTGCTTCATGCTGTGATGCCAGAGGACATCCTGGGCACCACTTACAAAGCATTCTTGCCTTAAAAAAATTTACAGAATCTAATCAAGACTCTAGACTAAATACCAAGCTATTGAGGGATATGTTAAACACTAACACAAGGACACAGACAGCCCAGTTCATAATTCAAGTGCAACAGAGCTGGTTTCTCCCACAAATCAGGGACATTGAGGGGAGAGGGCAAGAGAACTGTCATAGAATAAAGAGGCTTAAGCAACACAACAACTCAAAACAGTGTGTGCACCCCATTTGGAGTCTGACTTGAACAAAACCAACTACAAAAGGAATGTGAGTATTAAGGAATTATTGCTAATTTCATTAAGTGTGAGGATGGCATGGAATTTAAGTAAAGAGGAGGAGGAATATCCTTTGTTAGAGATACACACTGAAGAATTCTCAGGTGAAATGTTGTGACATCCAGAAAGTACTTTAAAATATTCAAGAAAAAAACAAGAAAATGAAATAGATGAAATAAGATTGGCAAAATGCTGATAGCTATTAAAGCTGGGTGAGGTATACATACAGGCATATTACTATGTTACTAGTCCTACTTTGGTGTGTACTTGAAATTTTCTATAATAAAATTAAGGAACAAGCTCAGCGTTTGACAACATTGGTTGACCAGCTCCTCCACTTCCAGCCACAGGAAATGGGGGAGGTCACTATAGCCTGCACATTGCCATGCTCCGCCATCAAGTAGACAGGCTTTTCTTCTAAGAGTGCTCCAGTACTGTTTCTGGGATTTCCTCCCAGCCCCCAACCACCATTCTGTGGGTTTGCTGCTGAATCTTTCATTGTTCACATGTGTGCAGACCAAAACAATTATGTCCCACCTGCTACCTATCTCGAGTGATCATAAATTACGAGATGATAAATGTGAAAAAATATCCATTTAAAAGTCCATTAAGAAAGAGACATAAAGAGGTTATGATAAAAATGTTGAATACAATGAGATCGTCTAAATACCTACAAGGCATACTCTACTTCGGCTCCACAAGTATCTTTATCTCCTGTAACTCCTGGGTCATTTTTAGCTTAAGTACCTCCATGTTTGTAAAAGCTACAGTAGCTGCCACTGGGTTGGCAAATGACAGGTCCTCAGAAGTTTTTGATGGATGTTTGTTGCATGAATAATAAATATGCAAATTTTATGCCAGAAAAGAAACACTATGCATGCAAAAATGTGGGGGGAGCCTAATGCTCCTCTGTACAAAATTCTGGGAACTAATTTGGGAAAAGCTATCGGGAGTTCATATTTTCCGAGTAAAGTCAAAATTCTTGAGGCGCAATGGAGGTTACACTGCATCTAATGATGACTGAAGAATGCACAGCAGCTCTATGCAGATACTCTCTGTACACAAGTTCTACCCCATCAGAACATATGAGGGCTGCCCGGAAAAAATCCAGTTATAAATGCCTCTGTTTTTCATATTACATGGCTGGGTGCTTTCCAGGCAGCCCTCCTATAACATTAAGAAAACCAGTAAGGATATAATGTTTGGGAAAAGACTTTCGTTGGAGCCTAAATATAAAGTTTTCCTTCAAGTCCATGTCCTGAGAGAGCTTTATAAGTATATGGCATAAATGAGAATATTATTATATTTTTGTTTCCTAATATCCTTTAGGTAAGGATACAGGGCATACACAAGTTTTACTTAGTAACAAATCAAGATAGGCAACATTTATTGAGTTTTATTACACACCAATCACCTCCCTCCAGTTCTTTCCAGGGGTGCCTAATTTAGCTGAATCGTGCCCTGTACCTTTACCTCTAACATCTAAATTGATCCTAGCCACAACCCTGCAAGGTAAGTACAATGTCATCTTACCCACATTTTCAGGATCAAGTATTCAGTTCAGAGAGACCTGGTCACTGACCCAAATCAAAGTGCTAACAAACAGCACATGCAGGACTCACACCCAAGAGCTAAGAAAGAACACCTGGGCTCCTGCTTTTAACCTAAACACACCAATGTTTTCAAATGAACTGTGAAGAACTGGGAAGCAAGGTCCCAATGCATCGCTGATCAATACCTTTACAGAAAACAATACAAATGAATTACTAAGAATGAAATAAAAATAAAAAGAATCACAGTAAACCCCAAATTTGCTGTTGTTAGAGTCAACGGACAAATTTACTCTTCATTGCACAGGAGTTTCTGAATCCTGACTCTCAGGTTGTGAATGTTTTGTTACACAATGACTGCCCTTTGAGCAGGGCTGCACTACACTACATTGTTATGTCCATGCTCAGAGCAAACACTGTTTATAAGGTTCCAAAACCCCTCCATCTACTAAGACCAATCATTCCTTTAGAAGTCAGTTCATCTATCATTTTTTAAAGAGACTATTTTTAAATATGATTGTTAGCTTTTTCTTCTATCCAAAAAATGTGTCCAGGTTGCAAAGTAAACAGAAATAGAGAACTTTTCAAATTTTATGCTGCTTTATGTACGATATAGCTGCTGTGGTGTTTCATAAATGCTAAAGGGAAAAGGGGAAACATGAAATACATTTCCTCGCCAAGGCAACACCGAGTAACAGCACAGACAGAGAAAAGAGGACCAGAAGCACCAGGGGCCTCCTTGCCGCTCTGTCAGAGAAAGACTCTTGGGAAACTCAAAAAGCAAGTACTTAAGAGATCTCCAACACAAGGTGACACGGGGGGTGCTTCAGCCCGCCATGCCTCTGAAGAAGTTCTCAGTGACAAGGATGACACCCACGATATATTCACGCGCAAAAATGTGCTCTGGGAGCAAACAGGAGATGGGGCGAAAAAGCCAAAGCTTGGTGGCATTTTGTATTGTTGTTTTTAATTTACTCTAAAGTTTCAAGGTTAAAAAAAAAAAAAAAAGAAGTCACCATAGTTCTTGTGACCCTAGCACGTGTTGATGCATCAAACCCGAGGCTTCTGAGACTACTCAGGAAATGAGTGAGGGAGGCCAAGGAAGGGCACCCCGCGGAGGAGAGAAATCACTAGACAGGAGTCAGCACTCGGGAGCGAACGCAATCTGCAGGAAACAATTAGATGTGGGCACGGGTCCCAAATCAATAAGCGGAGGTGACCGTGGGCAGCGAGCATACTGGCACGGTAATGACAACGCAGATGCAGGTAGCTCAGCGCTGGGACTGGAATGACTCTTGAGTGCCCGAGGAGACGTCATCTACCAGGGGGCTGGAAAAGACAGAGCTAAACAGCTAGTCCCTGGCGTCACTGCTCGTGGGAACAAACAGGACTGGGGTGGTTTTCCCAAACCCTGTGGGAAATCAAGTCCTCGCAGCTCGCCTGGCCAGGCCCCGAGTGCCGCGCCAACAGGAAAACACTTCTTCCAGAATGTGCAATGGACTCAGCTTTCAAACTGCATTTTCCATTAGCTCTAATGGAGGCTGTGCTAATGAATTCCCAGCTCTGGGCTGAACAGGTGTGATTCGGTAATGCAGCTGTAATTGAGTGATGTCAACTCAGTATAATTTGCAATGTTCTTCTAACACATTATCTCATGTTTTTCTGAAAAAAAAGGTATGTGTGATTCCATGTGGTAAGTTGCTTTAAAAGGCTGACATACAGTGCTAATGATAAAAATCATTAATTGACAGAAATGTTAATAGAAGCATTGGCTAAGAAGGATCTTAGCTGATTCTTTATACCCTATTAACCTTTTAAACAAGCTTTCATTTTCAGCCAGCAAATATTTTGAATTGGTGGCGCATGCCCACATATGTTTCTGTATTGTGTCACTATGATTGTTCTACTGAAGAGGTTCTTGATGACCTCTGCAACGTAGCTGTTCCTTTCTCTGCACAGTTCTCGAGCAAGATCTACGTGTCGCCATCCCCATGCCTGTGATGTGGCTGGTCGTCGCATCTAGACTGTCTTCTCCTCCCCTTCCAGGTACCTGGCGGTGACCTTTGTCTCTCAGGTCCCTCCTTCTCCATGGAGATTTCCAAACCTACAGTCAACTACTCTCTCTCGCCCCCTACTCCTATCACCGGATCCCGACTCAGGTCCCCCGCTGCTGCCCCAGGGTAAGGCCCCCTGGCCTGGGGGTTTCAGTTCACTGCCCTGCCTCAGGTCAGAGCGCATCACAAGTGCGCTTTGGCCCCACGGTATTCACTTCCTTTGTTTCACTAACCACAGATGTCAGCAGTATTCTTTTGTCTCTCTTCCCCTAGGATTAGGTACAGGTCTATGTTGGCTTTTTATATTTGTCTAAGAACTACACACAGAGAAGCTTTATACCTAGCTTTATATTTTACATGTTTAGTAACTAAATAATATTTTTAAAAATTAAGTCAACCTTTGAGCTTCATAAGAATTTTCCCCTTTAAATGGCATCCCTAAGGTTTGGCCACAGAGAAAGGCGGTTGTGGAAACAGAGAATGCTTCCCAGAACTACCACCATGTCCCAGCTCTCCGTGGTTTCCAATGAAGCACACCGCATGTGCAGGAGAGAAAGGAGGTGAACACCTTTGGTAGGACACTCCTAGCAACTGTAACGTCTCCTCTGTACACGGAGGCCGTGACCTATGTAACGCTCAGGTTAAACCTTCCTCAGCACTCGCAG